>JAKSZT010053764.1:36355082-36545205 GCA_026826555.1 Tolypeutes matacus | reverse complement strand
GCTACCTCAGCTCTCTGGTCTGCTGCGTCTCTTATTGTGTCTCCTCTGTGTCTCTTTTTGTTGCGTCATCTTGCTGTGCCAGCACTCTGCTCGGGCCAGCTCGCCTTCACTAGGAGGCCCCGGGAATCGAACCCTGGTCCTCCCATATGGTAGGCAGGAGCCCAATCGCTTGAGCCACAGCCGCTCCCCTGAAAGCTTGTTTTGGTACTAGCAGAGTTCCTGGAGTTCATCTGGGGAGAAAGGCTAGAGCAGTGCCCCCCCCCGTGCCCAGGTGCCCAGTTTGAAGGGATCAGTGGCACCCACTCCACTGGGATGGGCCACTCGCCTCTCTCACCCTTGATCCCTCCATCCTGGCTCTCTGACCAGACCCTAAGACCTTGAGTGGGCATGGCTGGGGCCTGGCCCCCTGGTTTATGGAAGATGCCAGCTGGATTTGTGAGAGTTTTCTTTAACTATTTCCTTATTCCTTCCACAGGCATAGACACATGCAGCACCTGCCCCAGCAGAGTTGCGATATAGCTGGCAAGGGAGGCTGTTTTCACCCAACCTCATCACCAGCACAGAAGAGCCATTTGTTGAAGGCCTATGTTATTTCTCACAGGTGGCCTCACTTTGCACATGGGAAAATTTAGAATCAGAGAGGGTAAGTAATTCCTCCAAAGCCACTCACCCTGCACCAGGCGGGAAGGCGTCTGCCTGGGGCCCTGAGGGATCCATCCCCAAGGGCTGGCTGAGTGCAGCTCCTGGAGGCTGGGAGGCTCTCCGGGCCTCAGGCTGCCCTTTGGTAAAGATTTTAAAAAGTGCTCACGTCATGCATTGCTGGTGGGACTGTGGAATGGTGCAGCCTCTGTGGAAAACAGTGTCACAGGTCCTCAAAAAGTTAATGAAGAAATACCATCTGGCCAGGCAATTCACTCCTGCAAACATACCCTGGCGACTGAAAGCAGGGGCTCGAATCCACGGCACGTGTGGCCCAGACCACTCAGACGGGTGGTCGCACAGGCTAAGGGGGGCGGCTTTGGCTTAGGAGGTTTGGAAATGTTTTGGCACTAAATAAAGGTGGCATTGGCACGACGTCCTGAACGTGCTAACTGCCACTGAACTGTTCACTTTAAATGGTTACTTTGATGTTATGTGAATTTCCACTCAGTAAATGCTTTTTAAAGAGCCCGACTCCTTACTGGAGTATGTCAGGAGCCGCCACACTCTGCCAGCTCGTGGGGTTCTGTGTGCCGTGGGGACCCACCTCGGAGCCAGTGGGAAGGCTCTGGCCTCAGTGGCCTTATCTGCCAAGGGTCCAGGTCAGGGTCACCGAGGGTGGGCCGGGACTGTGTCGGGCCCACAGCCGGGAGGGGACTGGGAGGCGGCTCTGGGGGCTGAGCGCTCCTCGCCATCCAGCCCTCAGGGCGACGAGCGCGCTGGCTCCGTGTCCTCCGAGTTCGAGTTCGCAGCAACGTCTCTAAGGACTTGGCCCGGCTCCGGCTGCTGCCATTTACTTTTAATCTTTCTCTTCACTAGGTAGCACACTCAGTTACATTTCCCCCTTGCAACCAAAGAATTTATTTCCCCAGCATATTTTGCAACCAAATTACTCCCGTAAGCTCCCGTTTGGCAAAAATACAAGGTTAGACTCACATTTGGAATTTAAGAATGTTAAAAAAATGGAAAGCCTCACCCCATGCATGATAGAGCTCTGATACATTGCATCCATATCCACCCAAGGAATCAATGTGCTCCCCAGTTTAGAGTCTTGCTGGGCTTAATTTGATGTATTATTTAAAAGGATATAAAGAAGGAGGAAAAAATTCTCTATGAGCTGTACATGAAAGAAGACAGGAAAAATATCATTCTGAAATGTTCATCACAGTAATGATGCTTTGATAGCAGTTTATAGAATGTCAATGAGAGCATCATTTTAATTCCTATCAGTATGAGAGGGGCTTAAAATAATGACGCATGGCCAAACTTTCCAAATGAGCACAGTAGGAATGTAAGCAAGGAAGCCAATCATGCATTGTCACCTGAAAAATTTTATCTTAGTGGAAATTTAGTTTTTGTCTTTCATTATATCTCTGTCAAGTTCTCCAAAAGAACTACAGAGTGATGATGGCTTGACATTTTGCATGACTTTAAAGTTTACCAGAAAGCACTTGCCATTCATTGTTTTACACATGGGGTTCCTCTTAGCCAATGGGAGGGTGGAATTGGGTGTCATAATGCACATTTATTTTCTTGGACATTTTCCCATGTAATCAGCAATTTAGAAAAATTGAGCTGTCTTCACCCAACTGTTTTCCATGCTTTTGGTTACTCTAGAGTCCTTTTTTCCAGTTTATAAATGTTCATACTGGGGACTTTTTGTAGGGCCTTACTTAAATAATATTGAGGAACTTTGTATTGTCCATCTAAGTTAGCTATTTTAAGTAGAGCATGCTTGGCTTACAAAAAAATTCTGACTCCAAGTTAGACAGAATCTGCTATGATAGTTTTTCCCTAATGTTTGTAAAAGTACATGAAACTTCACTGCTGCCTTTGAAGTTTAGTTATGTAGAAGCCATGTAGGAGAATCCTTGAGGCCCAGAAAAAGTAATAGGATACTGTGAGAAAATGGTGTTCATAGACCTCCAGGGCAAAAAAAGAAGGAGGAAGGGGAAAGGAAAAGAAATCCTGCTTGTCCAGTCACACCCAGCCTCGTGTCAGGTCTCAGACAGCAAAGATAATCTGTGAACCTGTAAGCACATATCTAATGTCACTTAGACCTACACAATTTCTGTTTGCCTCTGTCTGATTAAACAAGCCTCAAAGATATTGAATAATTTATGATAAATCAATGTCCACATAGAAGAAAAGCACATTCTTAAAAGGGTTGTTTTATGTCTAATTCCCAAGCTAATGCTAAACTGGTCCTTTTTTGTAAGTTGATTTATTACCATTGTCTGAGGTTTTTTTTTTTTTTTTTCAATTTCAAAAATAATTAAGAATAAGATGTAACTATTGCATAGCTCTTTACAGTCTGCAAAGCAAGCTTCATACATTACCCCATTTAATCTTTACAGCAGTGTTGTTAGGTCAGTTATCAGTAGTATTATAAGCATTATAAGTATTATCTCCACAGCTAATACACAGATGAGTAATGGAGATTTGTGATCTCAAGTGATTCCACCAATTGACACCCTTGCCTTAAGAAGCACTATCAAGCCTGACTCAAATATTTAAAAATTTAATCCTCTGTCTTTTCCATTATACAAAGCCTCACTTTTTCCCCAGGCTGCAGCATGGACCCATGGTTGTGCTGGAGAAGCTCCACACAGTCCTCAAAGTCCAGAGTATGAGCTAAAAATATC
This sequence comes from Tolypeutes matacus, assembly GCA_026826555.1. NCBI lineage: Eukaryota > Metazoa > Chordata > Mammalia > Cingulata > Chlamyphoridae > Tolypeutes > Tolypeutes matacus. Next base: position 36,541,861 of record JAKSZT010053764.1, on the reverse strand, counting down.
TCCTACCATGTGGTAATTCTAACATAACACTTGCTTATCCCTACCCCACAGTGGGCATTTTATGGGAGGTCTATGGGGAATACCAAACCCTGTAGCTCCCCAAACCTAAAAACAGGAAGAATATTCTCTATTTTGCCTGCATTCTCTTGATAACACTCATTTCTAGATACAAATATTCTGGAAAGGAGTAAGCCCTAAAGACCAAAATAATATCATTAAGTCTATTTTCCAGTGTCCCCTCTTTCTATATCCCAACAATTTAAACTGATTGTGCGGTTAATATTGCTTTTTCCCTTTCTTCCTGTGTCTTATTAGAAAGGAAAGGTAGGAAGTGCATATAGTACCACATTTTGTTTATCCATCCACTTCTTGAAGGATATTTGGGTCACTTGCATCTTTTGGCTATTGTGAATAATGCTGCTATTTTAGTGTGCTAAGTTGTTGAAAGCAGATGCCATAAAATGGGTTGTCTTTTAACAATGGGAATTTATTAGCCTACAATCTTACAGTTTTGAAGCAGTGAAAATGTACAAATTAAGTCACCATCAGGATGATGCTTTCTTCCTATAGACAGACTGCCAGCAATTGTGGACTCTTCTGTCACATGGCAAGGCAAATGGTGGTCTGTTGATCTCTCCCTTCTATTCTGGGTATCATGGCTTTCAGCTTCTTTCTTCTGTGGATTTCTCTCTCTCTCTCTTTCTATATCCATCTTGTTTATAAAAGATTACAGTAAGAGGATTAAGATCTACTCTAGGCCATGCCTTAACTGAAGTAATCTATTCAAAAGGTCCCACTTACAATAGGTTTATACCCACAAGAATGAATTAGCTTTAAGAACATAATTTTCTGGGGTTACGTACAGTTCCAAACCACACAGCTGCTATGAACAAGGGTGTACAAATATTCAATCCCTCCTCTCAATTCTTTTGGGTATATTCCCAGAGGAACTGCCAAACTGTTTTCCACAGTGACTGTACCATTTTACATTCCCACTAACAATATAAAAAGTATCTATTTCTCTTCATAGTTGTAAGTGTTTGTTATTTTTCATTTTTAAAATGTGAGGTGGTATCTCACTGTGGTTTTGATGTGCATATCTCTAATGTCTAAGGATGTTCAGCATATTTTTATGTGCTTATTGGACATTTGTATATCTTATTTAGAGAAATGTCTATACAAGTCCTTTACCCATTTTTAATTGAAATGTTTGTCTTTTTGTTGTTAAGTTGTAGAAATTTTAATATATACTCAATGATATCAAACCATTATCTGATATATGGTTTCCAAATATTTTCTCCCATTCTGTTGGTTGTTTTTTTCACTTTCTTGATAATGTCCTTTTATGTACAAAGATTTTTAATTTTGCTAAAGTCCAAATTTATCTTTTCTTTCATTATTTGTGTAAAATTGAATTTTTATGTACAGTTCTTTGAATTATAACATATGTGTAAATTCATGTAACCATTACCAAAATCAGTATACAAAAAAGTTGCATCACCCCAAAACACTCCCTCATACTATTATCCCCAAATAGTTCCAATGCCCCCACCACTAATATTCTCCACTCTAGATTTGCCTTTTCCAGAATGTTACATAAATAGAATGATACAGTTTTTCACTGGTTGAGATTGCCTTCTTTCACTCACTCAGTGTGTGTGTATATATACCTTATATATATCAACAGCTTGTTCATTTTATTGTTGAGTAATATTCTATTGTGTAGATATGCCACAGCTTGTATATCCAATCACTTGTTAAAAGACATTTAGACAGTTCCAACTTTAGGTCATGTTTTAGTTGCTAAAAGATGCCAAAAGAGCTGCCAAAAGCACTATAGCAGAAATGTGCTGGCTTTTAAAATGAGGGTTTATTAGGTTGCAAGTTTACAGTTCTGAGACCATAGAAGTGTCCAAATCAAGGCATCATCAGGTGGCTCTTTCTCCCCGAAGACTAATACATGGAGACATCTGCTGGTCTTTCCTTTCTCTTCCAGGTTTTGTTACTTCTGCTTATGGCTTCCAGTCTCCCGGGTTTCATTGATTTCAGCTCCTTGCTCTCATGGCTTTCTCTCTCTATTCCAGTGGACTTTTTCTCTGTCAGCTTCTGGGAGTTTCTCTCTATACCTCTCTCCATATTTATCCTGTTCATAAAGGACTCCAGTAAGAGGATTAAGACCCACCCTGGGTCATGCCCCACTGAAGTAATTTAATCAAAAGTTCCCACGTGCTATAAGTTTATGCCCACAGGTATGAATTAGCTCCAGGAACATAATTTTCTAAAGTTCATCCAGCATCAAACTGTCATAGACCATATGAAAAAAAGCTGTTATAAACATTCATTTACTGGTTTATGTGTGAATATAAGTTTTTATATCTCTAAGGTAAATAATGGGATTGCTAAAGTCATTTGATAAATTTATGTTTAATTTTACATGAAAATGCCAAATTGCTTTGCATTGTGGTTATATCATTTTGTATTGTCAAGAGCAATGTATGAAAGTTCCAAGTGTTCCACATCTTCGCTAGCATTTGATATTGTCCATAAATCTAATTTAACTATTCTAATAGATTTGAAGATATATATCACAAGGGTTTTTATTTTTTATTTTTATTTATTTATTTATTTATTTATTTATATTAGTTACTGGGGCCCAGGGAATGAACCCAAGACCTTGCTTGTGAAAAGCTGGCATTCGACCACTGAACCACATCAACTCCCCTGAGTTGGTTTTTTCATTTGTTTTGTTTGTTGTTTGTTTTTTTAGGAGGTACCAGGACCCGAACCCGAACCTCCCATGTGGGAAGAAGGCACTTAACCGCTTGAGCCACATCCAGCCCCCAAGGGTTTCTTTTTTAATTTTACTAATGGATTGTGATGCTAAACATGTTTCCATGTGCTTATTTACCATCCATAGATCCTCTTTGGTGAAGTGTCCAAGTTTTTTGCATATCTTTCAATTGTTATTTGTTTCCTTATTGTTGATTTCTGGGAGTGTTTATATATTCTAGATATAAGTCCTTTGTCAGATATGTGATTTGCAAATATTTTATCCAGTCTATAGTTTATGCTTTAATCCTTATAACAATTTTTCCCACAAAGCAAAAATTTTAACTTTTATAAAGTCCAATTTATGATTTTTTTCTTTTATAGATCATACTTCTGGTGCCATGTCTAAGAACGCTTTGCCTACCTCCAAATCATGAAAATTTTCTCCTATGCTTTCATTTAGAAATGTTATAATTTAATATTTAAATTTAATCTGTGATCCCTTTTGAGTTTCTTGTTAATAAGTTGTAAGGTTTGGATCAAGATCCATTTTTCTCGCATATGGATGTCCAATTATTCCTATACAATTTGTTGAAAAGACTATCTTTTCTCCATCGATTGCCTTTGCACCTTTGTCAAAATTCAAATGGCCATATTTTTGTGGGTTCCATTTTGAATTATTTATTCTGCTCCACTGATGTGTGTGTTCATCTCTTGACTAATATTGCACTGAATATTGCAGCTTTATAGTAACTTGAAAAATAATGTAATTCCTCCAACTTTATTTTCTTTTCAGAATTGATTGCACTATTCTGCTTTCTTTCCTTTGTATATAAATTTTAGGATAATAAATTTTAGAATCAGTTTGTCTATATAAAAAAGTCTGTTGAGATTTTGATTGAAATTATGTTAGTTAACTGTATAGCTCAATTTGGGAAGATTGGATGTCTTCGCTAATGTTGAGTCTTTCAATCTACGGACATACTACATTTCTATTTATTTGGATTCATTTGATTTTATCTACATATTTCAATTTTTTGAGATACTAAAATATCTTTTTAAAATTTCAGTTTCTAATTGTACCTAGTTAGTATATAGAAATATGAAGAATTTTTATAACCTTGCTAAGCTCACTTTTTAGTTCTACGACAGTTTTTCTTTGTAGAGTCTTTGGAATTTTCTGCCTAGATAATCATATCATCCCTGAATGGGAACACTTTTATTTTTTCTTTTCTGATATGTGTGTTTTATATTCTTTTATTTCTTTTATTCTTATTGCAATGTCAAGACCTTCCCGTATGATGTTTAAATAGGGGTTGTGAGACTGGACATCCTTACTGTGCTCCTGAAGTATATGGGAAAGCATTATGTCTTTCACTGTTAAATGTAATCTTAGCTGCAGGATTTCTGTAGATGCTTTTTATCATATAGATGTTCCCTTCCTAGTCATGGCTTGCTGAGAATTTTTTTTTATCCTGAAAGAATATTGAATTTTGTAAAAAAAAATCTTCTGCCTCTATTGATAGGCTCATGTAGGTTTTCTCCTTTAGAATGTTAATTTGATGGTTTACCTTGAATGACTTTCAAATATTAAACCAGCTTTGCATTCCTGGGATAAATTCTACTTGGACGTGGAATATTATTATTATTTATGTAGTTTTTAATTTAATTTGATAATATTTTGTTGAGGATTTTTTGCATCTATATTTTATGAGGGATATTGGTCTGTAGCGTTCTTTTCTTTCAGTCCTTTTCTGATTTTGCTATCAGGGTAATGCTAGTCTAAGAAAGATTATTGGAAAGTGTTTCCTATTCTCCTATTTTCTGAAAGATATAATTTAGAATTGGTATTTCATTTTCTTAAATGTTTAATTGGATTAACCAGTAAATTAATCTGGGTCTAGAGATTTCTTTTTGGAAGGTTTGTAACCACGGATTCAGATTAGTAAGTAGATAAGAACACTTCCCTTTATCTTTCATCTTCAGAGTGTTTTGCTCCTTTGTGGTTTCTGAGGAATTGGCCCATTTCATCTAAGTTGTTGATTTATGTGTACAGAGTTATTTATAGTACTCTCTTATTAGGCTTTATAAATTGGCAGGCTCTGTAGTGATATCATCTTTATTTTTATTTTCACTGGTAATTTTTGTCTTCTTTCTTTTCTCTTTGTCTAAATTGCTAGAAGTTTATCAATTTTATTATTTTATCAAAACAGATTTTAGCTTCCTTGATTTTCTCTATTTTTTGCTGATGTTTCAATTTCATTGATTTCTACTGTTATCTTTATTGTTTCTTTCCTTCTACTTACTTTGTGTTTAATTTGTTCTTCTGTATCAGTTTATGTGAAATCTTAGATTGTTGATTTGAGACCTTTCTTCTTTTCTAACAGAAGCATGCTATAAATTACCTTTTAGGTACTTATTTTCCTGCCCCCCACAGATTTTGATATATTGTATTTTCATTTTCATTCAGTTAAAAATATTTTCTAATTTCCCTTGGTACTTTCTCTTTGATCCATGGATTATATAGAAGCATATTGTTTTACCACCTGTTATCTTCCTTTCATTGATTTCTACTTTAATTCCATTATGATTATAAACATACTGTCTATGATTTCAATTCTTTTAAATGTGTTAAGTTGTGTTCTGTGATCCAATATATGATCTATCTTGGCAAATATTCCATGTTCTTTTGTAAAGAAATGTGTATTCTGGTTTTGTAGTGTTCTATAAATGTCAATTGACCTCAGTTGATTGATAATATTCTTTAATTCTTCTTTATCCTTGCTTATTATCTGTCTACCAGTTCTATCTATTTCTAAAAGAGAAGAGTTGAAGTCTGCAACTATAACTGTGGATTTGTCTACTTCTCTTTTCAGTTCTGTCAGTTTTGTTTCACATATTTTGAACCTCTGGAATGGGGCGTATACACATTTAGAATTGTTACGTGTTCTTGGATAATTAACACTTCAAGCATTATTAAAATACCCAGCTTTCTATCTGGTAATTTTTAAAAATTCAAGTCCACTTTGATATTAGTATCTTCACTCCAGCTTTCTCTTGATTATTATTTGTATGGTATAACATTTTCTATTCTTTTACTTTTAACCTACCTATATAATTATATTTGAAGTGAGTTTCTTTTAGGCAGCATATTTTGGGTCATTTAAAAAATCTGTTTTTACAATCTCTCTCTTTTAATTGGTGTTAGCAGACAATTTATACTTAAAGTAGTTATTGATATGTTTGGATATCTATTTACCATTTTAGTATATGTTTTCTGTTTGTTTCCTCTGATTTTTGTTTCCTGATTCCCCTTCCCTGTCTTCTGTTTGGTTATTTGAATATTTTATTCTATTCTATTTTAATATATCTACTGTTCTTTTGTTTTGTTTTGTTTTGTTTAAACTATATTTCTTTCTATAGATTTTTTTAAAATGGTTGCTCTAGAGATTGTACTATACACACTACTTTTCACAGCAGCTCAGGGTTGAACCCAGAAGTTCATATGAAGTTGCTCTCCTGAGCTTCCCTCTCTCTGCAGTCTTCCCGGTACATTAGGTTTAACTAGAGCTCCTCTCTTTAGTTCTCTGCCCAGAAATCTGGGGCTTCACTTATATAGCCCCAGAGATTTTGCCTGTATCTGAGGCCAAACAGCCACTGCAATGGTTCTTTGAATTCTGATATTTTCCCCCAATTCTCCTGCTATAATTTACTTATAAGAATCTTCAGGTAGATGCTCCCTACATTCTACCCTGGTTTTATAGCCTGAATTCAGTGGTGAGATCAGGTGGGGTATGCATTCTCCATCTTTCCCAAAAACTGAAAATGAAGCTGTATTTTTTTTTAACCCCAAGGGAAAGCACGAACACAGTCTCACTACCACAAATTATGCAGTAGAGTTTCCCCCTTTTGGGGAAATCAAGGGGTCAGCACATTCTGAATGCAATGGATGAGACTTGCTTTGGGAAAACCTTCATGATCATGGTATCTCCCTTACCAGGTAAGTATGAAGCTTTATCTTTAATGTGCATCTACCTTGCTTAGTTTTTAGGCTGTGTATTAATTTCTTAAATATTATATCTTCTTTACATTTTTCAGACATTCTTCACAATTTTGATCCACTGAAGGTGCCCCTTTTTATTTTCATGAATTTTTTTAAATAAAAAAATATATGGATGGGAAGGGGATGTGGCTCAAGCAATTGAATGCCTGCCTCCCACATGGGAGGTCCTGGGTTCAGATCCCAGAGCCTCCTGATAAAACAAAAACAAACAACAAGCAGAAAAAAAAAAACAAGAAAATCAACTCAGGGGAGCCGATGTGGCTCAGTGGTTGAGTGCCACCTTCCCACATATGAAGTCCTGGGTTCAATCCTCAGCCCCCAGTACCTTTAAAAAAAAGTATCTTCTGTCATCTTAAGGGGTTTGTGATGAGAAGAGGAAGCTATAGTGTGTGGATTGCCATCTTGAGTCAATCTTTATTAAATGTGTTTAAGGACAGTGGACTTTCTAATTATCCCTAATAGAATTGTCACCATTGTTCTTAACTCAACCAAGTGGAAATTTATCTCTGGAAGTAAGCTGCTTATCATTTGGAGGTAAATTGTCAAGAAATTAGTACATTGAAAGGGGTGAAAAATATTTTTCTGTATTCTTTAAATAGCTGAAATTTCTTCTTGCTGAATGTTTTCCTTATAATAGGAATTAGTGGATAACTACAAACCATATGGAGTAAGGGAAAAAACACTGCCCTAGGGGAAAGAGCACTTGGGTCTCAGTCACTTTCATACCACTTATTTCTGTGTGACTTTGGTGAGTTAACTTTGCTTCCATTGCTTTTTATATAAAAGGAAGAAACCATGTTTTTGTGAAAGCAGATAGCTCATTTCTCCAAGCCCATTATTGCTTTTAGTTCTGAATTCCAATGAGTGGATATTTACTGAGCACTCTTATCTACTAAGTCCTTTAATTTACTAATTCTATGGAGGTCAATTCAAGCCAAAGTAGACTAGTTTTCCTAGAGTTGAGCTGGATGAGGCTCTTTAGAAGTCCTAAGCACTGGGAAGATTAAGGTGCCCCTAATATTTAATTCATATATTTTACAGAATAAAACTTGGTAATAAAGTAGTATTAGATTTGAAAATACAAAATACATGTAGGCTAAAATTAAAACTAGCTTCTTCCTAGAAGTGAAAAAATTCATTGAAGCCAAATTTCTGTATTTTCTGGTATTCAAAGTGAATTCTATGTCTTCCATCAGATATTTCACCACTGTCAGTGGGTGTTCCATAGAATGTAGCCAAAATGGTCTGATAAATTAGGGAAATTCTGCATACACTATCTCTCCAATAAATATTAGCATAAATATTAAAGACTTAAGAAATACAGCATTAATAAAAACAATTTAAAATTACTGAATCTCATATATGATAATTAATTTGCCCACAGAGATATTTTTCATATAATGCCTAGTAATATACTATGAAATGAATTTTCCACTTAGCACACTTTGGAAAACATTTCAGAAGTACTGCATCATTTTCTAAGAAGTAACAATATGTTGGGCACTATTCAAAAGATTTATACATTTTTTTATTATTATTATTATTTTTTTTATTATTATTATTTTTTTTATTCATTCATTTATCCCCCCCTTGCTGCTTGCGCTCACTGGGTCAGCCAACCACGCCGTGCAGGCGGGCTTGCCCTCACCAGGAGGCCCCGGGAAGCGAACCCGGGTCCTCCCATATGGTAAACGGGAGCCCTACTGATTGAGCCACAGCCGCTTCCCAAGATTTATACATTTTATGTTATTTACAACATGTCAGAATTAGGGCTTTAATAGATATTATGAATTAGATACTGTTATTACCTTCATTTAATAGTGGAGGAAATTGAGACCATGATGCCATATAGTTTGTAAGTAATAGGCATGTGATTCAGATTTCATTTACTTTTCTCCATAATGTTCCCAGCATGGAGAAGCACCTTTTATTTTTTCCTTCCCAGGAACTGTCACATTCTCCTCCCATCAACTTTAATTCAAACTCCATAGCCCCTTCTCATATTCACATATGCTATTCTAGTCGACTTCTGCCCTCTGATTCATCAAGCCTTCATCCTTTAATTCCCATGTGGCTCTGACTTTGATTCATTCTTTGGTTTTGAAAGGGGCCCTTGATATTATGAAAGTGCATGGGGTTTTACATTTTACCTCTAGTCTGTCTCAGCCCTGTTTATCTTGTTATAAATATCACCTGCTCTGGAGTGTGAAAGAAAGACCCTGTTAGACTACAAGAGGGAGGAAAGAAGAGTAAGAAAATAAGGTAGGCATCAGAAGAGAATGAGATGTCAGGAGAAAGCCATTGATAGGTTGACTATACCCCATGTACTGTTCTCTTTGACACCCAAATTTGAGGAGAAAGGAATTTGACAGGATTGGAAAGGTATGTTTTTACCAATAATTCTGGGGATCACAAAGTATTCAAGAGAGTCCCGGCAATACTTTCCCAAGGAGTGAGATGCAGCAGGGCTTTTTCACAATCTTTCAACATTACCCTCCACCATAAAAAGCACACAATTAAATTATGGTTTTACAAACTGCTATGTCTATAGTATGTTATATACATTAATTAAAGTGTTATTTTAAATCATTTCCTTAGGAAATCCTGCCAACAATAAATGTAATTTATCCAATCGAGAAATAATGAAAGCCACAGAATAGTGTTCAGCTCTGCTGAAGTCAAATGATCCATTCATTCATATAAAATATATGGGTTATCTTCTAAGTGTTACAGCTTCTAGAAACATAGTCAGTCATTAAAAGTATTCAACTGCTTAACTATATCATCTGGAAAGTGTTGCTTTCCTATCAGGATTTTAGCTAGATTTCCCATTTCATCCCTAAGTCAGGTGTATTTTCTGCCATAGAGACAGGTGTTTCTTCAGACAATTGGTAAAGGGGAGAAGGGAAAGTGAAGGAGGTGAGTGGGGGAAGACTAGAAATAAACTCAGCTGGTCATATCAGGAAGGAAACCAATCAACAAACAACAATAAAGAGCTCTGAAAAGGTGAGAGAGAATTGGAGCAGTATGGGCTGAAGCTTCTGAGAGCCTTTTTGTCCCTGGTGGACCTGCAATGAAAAGAATCCTGAGTCTGGATTCCTCCTTACACTTCTAATAAACTTCGTTGAACAAACCCTCATGTTTAACCTCTAAGTGTCCTTACCGTGTGTCTAAGCTGGGCGTGCATATGCCTATCTTACTGCTAGGACACCATGAATAATAGTTATGGTTATTTTGTATTTCTAAAGCTTTCCATTTTATGTCACTTTGCCACCATCAGTCTCTTAATTTTCAAAAATGGAGTGAATGTCGCATGTTATCATGTAAATAAATGCACACTCAGAGAGAGAGACAGTGGCTCAAGCCAGGGTCATTGACAGGCTCAGGCACACACCTGAGACTGGAAATTCTGACAGCCTGCTTTTTGTTTTCTTGTGACTGACTCAGTATCACTCCAAAATCATCTCCCTTTCTTCATCGGGCAATTTGTCATCATTCAACAAGATACTATTGTGGTAAGAGCAGCAGTGGCACAAAGGAACACAGTACTGTGATAATTACAAGCAAATGGTGACCCAAAGGATGGGGTGGTGAATGTATTAAGACTCCATCACCAGAAGTCAACCTCCTCAGAATCCTCTGAGAAAAGGGTTAATGTGGAAGCCTTGCCAGTCAAGGACAAGTTATGATGGCAGCCAGAGAAATAAATACCTACCCGCAGTCCCTCACTGCCCAAGTGAGGGCTACTTTATCAAAAGCTGGATGTGTGGTTCATGTTTCATTACTGGGGTCAGAACGAGCGTAAATTTGGAGGTTATATATTACAATTTCCCCCTGTCTTGAACTGTTAACAGTATACCTCTGGCTTGAGTTGCAGCCTTGAAAATCTATGAGCTTTTTTCTATTTCATTGGAGCATCAAAAGTATGCTGACCCAAGAGCTGGAAAAAACACAACTATGGAAACAGCCGTGCTTTGTTATGGCACTGTGCAGAGACCCCTTTACATTTATATTGGAGGACAAATTTTGCATACACACTCTCTCTCCCCCTAACCTAACCTGTGTTTGGAGACTCTTCCTGTTCCAGCTCATATTTAATGAATTACCCTATAATTGAAATCACCTAGGGTTTTAATTTTTGTTCACTACAAATTTATATAATTCAGGCAATTTCAAATTTTGCTGACAGATTCACCATCAACGAGGCCCACTCTTTAAAGTCTAAGCTGCATTTTAAGACCAGGGATTCCAGAGCATTTGTGTGTTTAAGATATCAGCCAATTTGAGAAATAACCATTTTAAAGAAGTGTTAATATAGTGTCCTCTATCTTGTCCCAAAAGCTACTCAAAGAGCAAGGTCTGATTAAAACTCAACTAAGTAAAAAATCTAAAATTTTGTTAGAGGAATGATTTGTACTTCTAGAAACAGCATAGAATGGGATTTTCCAAGAGTTTCTGTTATTCCTGTTGGACTGACTTGGCTATGCATACTTGTTTTATTCATTCATTTAGCAAACATTAACTCAGAACTTCTTGTGAACCTTGCATGGTGTTAGACTCCAAAAAAGTTACAAATATACAACAAATATATGATATTTATATGACTATAATATGAGCACACATAAAATACTCTTTAAATGATACAAAACAAAGTGAAATTCAGGTGGTGTGAAAGAACTTTTAGCAGGGTGGACTTGGGATGTAGTATCTAAGCGGGACTTTGAAGGATAAATATGACTCAGGGAGTTGGACATGAAAGGGAGGATGTTCCTGATAGGAGCAATAGCAGAAGTTACTTTAGAAAGGAGGTGAGGCAGGGCAGATGTGGCTCAAATGGTTGGGTGTCCATCTCCCATATGGAGGGACCTGGGTTCGATCCCCAGTACCTCCTGGTAAAAATAAAGGAAAACATAGAAGGCATGCGGGCCACCAGGTCCCATGAGTGTGTGTGCCACCAGGCCCCGTGAGAGGGTGAGCACCCCAGACCCCGTGCACGAGTGCGCCATCAGGTCCCACTGAGCCACGCAGCAAGATTATGATGTTTCAGGAGAGTGACACAAGGGAGAGCCAAGACAAGGTGTGCTGAAAAACCAGGAACTAAGGTGGCACAGGCGGTAGGGTGCCTCTTTCCCATATTGGAGTTTCCCAGGATCAAATCCCAGTGAAGACAGGAGGAAAAGGATGAGAAGAGAGGGCAGGAAACAGACACAGGGAATTGCCCAGCAAATGGACACAAAAGAAGCAAAAATGGGCGGGCGGGTAAAAATGGATAAAAGTAAATGAATCTTAAAGAAAAAAAAGAAAGAAAGAAAGAAAGAAAGCAGGTGAGATATAAGGCATGGAATGTAAGAGTCACAGAACAGCAGTTACCAAAGATAACACTGGGAGGGTGATTCATTGAGAATAGATTTGGGAAGGTTTGCATTCCAGGCTTAGAAGTGTAAGGTAACCAATATGATTTCACTCATACTCTTAGCAAATTGGGAACCAATAAGATTTATGAGCAGAGAAGCAGAGTGAAGTAGCTAAGAGCCCTGCTTTCAGAGTCTGAGAGAGTAGGGTCTAAGTCCCACCACTGCCCAGCTTTATGGATGTGGTTAGGGTTACAGAACCTCCCTAGACCTCACTTTCTTTAGAAGAAAAAAAAGGGGGATGATGGTGGAATAATACTTGGCTACCTCATAAAGTTGTTGTAAGTATTGAGATGATATATATAAAATGCTTAGCTTTTACTGGGTACCTGGCGTGAAGTAAGCGCTCAATAAATTTAACTTTTGCAAAGCTGAGGAGGATGATTTAAATTTTTCTTTCAGGAAGATTAATCTTGCAGTGACATTACTGAGGAATGCAAGGGCCTTTTGAGTCAATAAAATCTCTAAATCATTCTAGGTATGCTAATTTTTCTTTTTTAATATTCATTTTTTCTTAAGATTAAGCTTGTTCTTTTGAAATTAAGAAAAGGAAAGAATTAGAGCTAAGAAACCTAATGACTATGCTTTACCAAAGTAATAGACTATATATGTGCAAAAAATGAAAAACAGTGAGTAATCGTAGCTACACAATCTTAAACATTTAAATGAAATTTTTTTGCTGCTGTTGTTCTGGAACCTAGTTTGGGTATAGAAACAAGGAGACTTTTGAAATGTAGGTGATTGAAATTATACATTCAAATTTTGCTCATTTTCTTTTATTTCACTTTGGATGTTCAGATCCACAAGTCTCAGTCGAGTGGTAAGTGAGAATTTGGAAGAAGCAGAAAGTGGATTAACCATATCACAATCTCATAAAAGCCATTGTTTTCAGTTGAAATAAAATTCTAGGTTGGGATGCATGTCACCCTCCAAGAAAAAAAAAACAAAACATTTTATGTGCTTGGCTTTTTTTTTTTAAGAGATGTTGTGGGTTTACAGAAAAATCATGCATAAAATACAGGATTCCCATATATCATCCTCTTACTAACACCTTGCCATGGTGTGGCATATTTGTTACAATTGTTGAAAGCACATTTTTATAATTGTAAGAATAACCAGAGTCCATAGTTTAACCTAGGGTTTTCTGTTTGTGTTGTGCAGTTCCTGGGATTTTTAAAAAATCTTATTCTAGTGGGAAGCGGCTGTGGCTCAATCAGTAGGGCTCCTGTTTACCATATAGGAGGCCCCGGGTTCGGTTCCCGGGGCCTCCTGGTGAAGGCAAGCCCGCCGGCATGGCGTGGTTAGCTCACCCAGCGAGCACAAACAGCAAGGGGGGGATAAATGAATAAATAAATAAAATCTTTTAAAAAAAAAAAAATCTTATTCTAGTAACATATATACAATTTAACATCTGAGCTTGGCATAAACTTTTTATTTTGAAATACTTTCAAACAGATACAAAAAGAATACAGCAGAACAGGTGTAGCTCAGTGGTTGGGTGCCTGCTTCACATGTGCAAGGTCCTGGGTTCAATCCTAGGCACATCCTAAAAAAAAAAAAAATTAATAATAATAATAATAATAACACAAACCCCATACAGAGAACTCCAACATATCCCCATCCCCCCAGGTACCTAGATCCACCAATTTTAACATTGTGCCACATTTGCTATATCATGCTATCTGTCCATCCATCTGTCTGTATATCTATTTATCAATCCATTTTCCGAACACTTGCATGTAGGATGTATACATATCATGCTCCTTGAACACTTAATACTGCTATGTGCATTTCCTAAAAAGAAGTATATTCATGTATGTCACCTTAAGTGTAGTTACCAAGTTTGAGAAATTTAACATTGATACAAAATTTATAATCTATATTCCAGTTTTTCCAAATGTCCTTTCAAGCCTTTTCTCCTCTTGTTAGATCCTGCACCAATTCATATATTGAATTTAATTGTCATTGTCTCTTCCATTGCTCTTTTTTAAAAAACTGTGGGAACATATATACAACATAAACTTCTCAACCGCTTCCAAGCACATAATTCAATGGGATTAATCATAGTAACAATGTTCTGCACTAAAATTTTCCCATCTCTCCAAACAGAAACTCGTTACTCATTATGCATTAAATACCCATTTCCCCTGCCTACCACCCCCTACCCCCCCAAACCTGTACACTTATTTCTGTCTCTATGAGCTTGCATATTCTCTGACATTTTCTTTATAGGGCTTTATCCTAAATCCATAAAAATCTGGTTTGCTTTGATACCAACTTAACTTCAACAGCATACACAAACTATGTTCCTATGCCCCCCCCCACTTTTATGTAGCTATTGTCACAATTTACATGTTTTAAAATCATGAGGACAATATCACTGATTTATCATTACAATTTATGCATTTGCTTTTTAATTGGCCTATTCATTTGGCAAACCCTGACTACGGTGCCATCCAGTTCCCTCATCATAAGTCCAAAGCAAGCTGGAGCCTGGGGGCTCACTGTGCCCACGCTTCCAGTGCTTTCTCTTCTGGAAGAGATATTTTGGAAGAAGCACATCCTTTGGTGACTGAAGGGGTTATTTATTAAGGCAGAGATGAATTGAGGGCTTCATAAGCAGTGGACCAAAGTTGAGCTCTGCAGCAAGATGCTGAGGACCTTGTCAGATGTGTGCAGCCAGGAGACAGCTGTACGACGACCCCTGACCTGAGAACTCCGCCATGGTAATTAGTGCTGCAAATGAGTCCAGCTCACCATGGCATATGCTCGAAACCAGTATTGCACCCTTAGTCACTATCCTCGTTTTATGATGAACATGACTGTTGTTAGAGTGGGCTAAATACATTCTTAAAGGGTTAACAAAGCAATATCAAAGAAGCCCGCAATTCCCTCCCTCTCCCTTCCCCATGCCAAATGATTTCCCAAACCATTTAAAATAGAGATGGATTTAGGTGAGTCTTCTATGCCTCAGCCTGCTCTCTGGCTGTATACGATTACTTTTCAACAATATAAGATGCATAAGTGCCTTTTCATCGTATGAAGAAAGCATGCCCACTGGCAAATGAATCATATTATAAAAATTGATTGTATCCCAAAAGGGAAAAATGTTATTGAAGATCCAATGGCCTGGGATGATACACCATTGATCATTGTAAGAAATACTTCCAGAAACTGTTTTTAATCTTTCCGCCAGAGCATTAGCAATTATTCTTTAGCCCATGGTGAGTAATGACTTGAGTTTCCCAGCTTCTCAATCGATAAAACATTTACCCTACCGCTACAAATGTGCTCTTCGCTTAGACAAGCAGAATTTTTCTTCCAATTACTCTTTTTTTAGTGTGACCTCATAAAATATTTTTAAACATATTTCAAGGCTTTTTTTTTAAAAAAAAAAAAAAAAAGGAAAGGAGCAATACTCTTCCACATTCTTTTCCCTCTTTCTTTCTTTTGAAAAATAAGTCATTAAGTTTTCGTATTTATTTGATTAGCTAAGACTGCTTTTTATCAGCTCTTACAGACTTAAGGTTTAGTTTGAGTCCAGCCAATTCCCACATTTTGGGCTTGGCCAACAATGAAACACCTGTTCCCCTCCTCCTGAACAAAGGTGATTGTCTGGATTCCTTTGAAAATCAACAATGAAGTAACACTCTCAGGGGAGCTGAGCTCCTCTTCCACTTTCTCTGCATGGCTCGTAAAACTATAGGTCTGGCTATTGGAGGATGCCCATAAAACATAGTTATCAGGGTAACAAATAGCTGTGCAGCAAATTAGAGATAGAGTACCCTTTCATGACTGAGAAGTTAACATTCCAGCAAGTTCTCTTTTCCAAAGAATTCATGTGTATTTCCATATGAAATTACAACCTTAATTCAAGCAAAAATATTTCACTATAATTTCATATCACAGTTGCTTTCTTACTTATTGACCTGTGGAATATGAGGCAGAGGAGAAAAGTGTAGACATTTAAGTTGCTATTCCTGTCATCAGATTTTGCTCAGAATGGAGTTCTATTTTATAGACCAGGCACAGCTGGCTGGTGTAAACTATTGTAAAAATATGCATTATCTAAGTCAGCTACGTCAAGTCTGTGGTGAAATCATTGCATCAAGGTAATAGTGACAACCCTTGGGTTAAGGAGTCAGAGTCGATCATATTTACAAAATGCCCAGTGTGAATGTATATTCCACAAGTTTCCTAAAATATATTTGATAAAATGTTGCAGTGGAGTCGCTGGTTTTTTATTATTTATTTTATGGTGACTCCCCTTGCTTTAGTACATTCATTCGTTTATTCAGCAAACATTATTCAAGCAACTACAAAGTGATAAGTATTTTGTTCCACTCTTGCCCTGAAGGAAAAGACAGTATGTAAAGTACATGAATGACATTATAACATGAGAATCATATAGTTGATTTACCAGAACAGAGAAAGGACAATGCACGTCATATGGGAAGACCTCTTGGTGCGTATGATAGCTGGACTGGGTTTTGAAGGGTTTTGCCCAATGTATGGATAAGGAGTCAAGGGCTAAAGGGCAGTAAACACAAAAACACATTTTTCTTAGTGATGAGAGAGTTGCCTCTTATTCTCCCCTGTCATCTCTCAGTAACACACTGAATGGAAGATCTATTGCTAGACGATTAGCCGGGGCCATTGGCCTGGGCCTCATATTCACAAAAACTTCAAATTTAGACATTAGTCTTAATGTCCAAATAATTTTATATTTTAGGATTGCATTGAACCATTTTTGTAATCCCAACTGACATTTTCTTATTGTACCTGGAGCCTGAGACACAGAAGTGAACTTGTGCTTTCTTTTACGAGCCGTCCTGCCTGAGAGAGCCATTTTCAGATGTGTTTCCAAATTGCATGGTTTTGTCCATTCTCATCCCTTTCTACCCAGTGATGTTTCTTTCCTCTTCATTATTTGTGTCTAAAGAAAATTTTAAAGAAAGGCCAGGGACAAGGAGAATGTTTATTGACAGTTCATCAGGATTTTTTTTTTTTTTTTAATAGAGAAAGCACTCATTGATTCTAACCCTTTGACACGAAGAATGGTGGTGAGGATCAAATGGGGTGGCACCCTTGAAGTTTGTCACTCCATAAAGCACTATAGAGATATAGGGATTATAGTTATTATTACTAACATTTTAAAGAAAATGAATGCCCAGGTTGACAATGTTTTTCCCCCAAAGGCTTGCTTGCTATTGTGTAGACACAATCTTCATTCATTACACTAAGTCAGCACCCTGTGCTGTGACTTTTCTTGCATCCCCCTAGGAATGCCATATTTTAAAACTGCTATTATACCATGTCATGTAGCTGCAGACCCCTGGCTTCCTCCCTTTCTCTACCTGGAAGGTTAATCAAACGTAAGCATTTCCTTATTCTGTAGCAGGCATCCTGGGGGCATACAATTTGGGATTAGTGGCTGACCCTGCTGTTCATTCTGACAGCACACACTCCAGATTGCATTCTCCTTTTAATAAGCAGAGCTTGTAGGATAAAAGGCAAGAGTCATTAACTAAAAGTTAGCTGAGGATTGAAACACAGAGCACAATGCTTCTAAAGAGCTCTTCTGAAAGGGAACCTTTGTCCCCAGCAACCAAGTAAGAGCATCTCTAAGGATTTCAAGAAAAATTTTCTTGACCTTTTGGCAAAATGAAATTATATACAAGGGTTGGGTCACATATTTTCTTGGTCATTTACCTGTTATATTTCTGGCATTATTGAAGAGAATGAGATGAGGAGAGTGACAATGGTTTAGGTAATAAGCTTTTATTTTAATGGAGTACCATAGCATACTGAAAATATGAAGGATTAAGCATAACAGCATAGCAGGTGGTTGTCAGCGATTCGTGTTTGAAGCCTTCCTTGTTAGGCCACAGGTGCAACTGAGAAATATTCCTTGGAGAGCTTCCTTCCCTCCTCTGTGTTCCATTCTCTGCTTTCCTGCCTTCCTACCCCAAACATATTCCTACCCCAACATATTCCCTCCCTATTTTGGATTCTGGTTTGCTGGATCTTAGTGTGGTAAAGATACTGTGTGTGGGAATAAGGCTCAGTGACTGGAGTTTGTTTTGAGACTTCTTGCTATTCAAGTGTTCTCACTCCATAGCTGCTTTCTTTTCAGGCTGGTTTTAACCAATCAGAATGATAAATGTTATCATGATGCAGTCACATGGGCAACTTTCTTTTGTGTACAGTTGGAGCTAGAATAAAAATATTTCCAAAGAATTCAATTCAATCTTGAGCAATAGTCAAAGGTATAACAAAATTCTGATTTCAGGCACAGGTAGCTTGGAAAACGAAGGTAGGGCTGCCACATGATTGTGAAGTATGCACACTGAGCAACTGCAGGGCATCCTCTGGAGTTGTGCAGTGTACTACCAGCACAGATGTATATGGTATCCTTGGGCAATGGTCCTCTACCTCAGTTTGGTGGCAGAAGAAAACCAAAAAAGAGTAAACTCTTTGACTGCCATTTCTGTGTGTCTTATGGCCTTTCTGTCATATGGCTTTCTCTAGCACCAATTTAACATTGTGTAAATGACTACTAAATCAACATATTACATTGGAGAAATGACTGGAGAAGTGCCATTTTGGAGAATACGCTCTGGAATAGTGTGGTAGGCAGAATAGTGTCCCCGCCCCTCAAGATGTCCAGGCCCTAATCCCTGGAACCTGGAAACTTACATGGTAAAAGGCACTTTTGCAGATGTGGTTATCCTTAAGGATGTTGAGATGGGGGGGGGTATCCTGGATCATCTGGGCAGGCTCAATTTAATCACTTGAATCCTTAAAAGCAGAGAATCTTTCCCAGCTGTGGTCAATGAGAGATGTGATGACACAAGAAAGGTCAGAGAGATGCAACGTTGCTTGCTTTGTAGATGAAGGAAGGAGGCCAAGAGCCAAAGAATGTGGGTGGCCTCTTGGAGCTAGACAGGGCCAAGAAACAGATTCTTCCCTAGATCCTCCAGAAAGGAACATAGCCCTGCTGACACCTTGATCTTAGCCCAGTGAGACATGTGTCAGACTTCTAACCTACAGAACTTAAGATAATACATATGTATTGTTTAAAGTGAATAATTTTGTGGTACTTTGAAATGAAAATGTAGCAATAGAAAACTAACACAGACAGCTACCCCTCCCTCTTTTGCCCTTTTCATCTATCTGCACCTCCCACCTCCACCCACCCCTACCATGATAGTCAATATGCTTCTACTAATGATTAACATAGTTTATATGTCTGGAACATTTTTGCATGTTGGAGAATGGTTTGCAGTAGGGATCAGGGAACTTGTGCTGTAGGCACTTGTCCTGATTTGAGTCTTTTGTGGACCGCAGAAAATTATGGTCTTAAGCTAGCCCATTCCTGTGCATGTAAATCTCCTTTTATGTGGGCCCTTCTGGTTAGATTCAGTTAAGGGCCATTTTTAATTAAATCACTTTTGATTAGATCACTTCAGTTAAAGGCCTTTGATTAGATTGCCAGTCCCAGCCTGGGTCTTAATCCTTTTACTGGTGTTTTATATAAACAGAGACACAGTGAAAGACAGCTGCCATTTTGACCCTGCCCTGTGAGAGAAAGGACTACAGGATTGCCTACAGCTACAGAAAGACAGAGAAACCCTGAGAGGCTGAGAGAGACGTCAGAGGCTAGAATCAGTGGAGCAGCCCAAAGCTAAAGAGACAGGCCCAGTAAGAGACCAGCCATATGTCTGTTCACCCACAGCTGAACTCGGGGAGAAAGTGAGCCTGGAGGAGAAAGCAGAGATAGGCCGATTGCCATCTTGCCTTGCCACATGGCAGGAGTCCAGGATCCAGCAGCTGACCTTTGCTTTTTAAGAGATCTGGAGTCCAGGAGCACCAGAAGCCAGCCTTTGGTGAGACAGAATCTCTGATGATGCCTTGGTTTGGACATTTTCACAGCCTCTGAACTGTAAGCTTTACCCTAATAAATTCCCTTTATAAAAGCCAACTCATTTCTGGTATTTTGCCTTTGTAGCCCTATAGCAAATTAAAACAGGGCCACATAGTAAATTTTTTAGGTTTTCAGTCAACTCTGCCATTGTAGTTAGAAAGCAACCATAGATAATATGTCAATGAATGAGCATGGCCTGGTCTCGAATAAAAACAGACTGTTGATCGATGGCAAGTAGTTTACTGACTCATAGTTTAATGTCTTGCTACTCAAAATGTGGTCTTGGGGCCAGCAGCAGCAGCATCCTCTGGGAGCTTGTTAGAAATCCAGAATTTTGGGCCCCACCCCAGATCTACTGAATCAGAATCTGCATTTATAAGATCCCCAGGTGATTTCTATGCACGTTCGAGCATGAGAAGCACTGCTTTAGGGGATTTAACATTCTAGGGATGAAGCAATATTATCAGAACACATATTATTATTGACCTCCTTGTTTCCAGCTACAGGGCACCACTAGGGTAAAGAAGGCAGATGCAAGACTTTAAAGGAAAGAATTAGCAAAGCACCTACTCTGTGTCTTTCTAGTTTATTCCTCCTAATGACTCTTCATGTCATTTTTCTCATTTTTTACAGATGAGGAAACTAAAGCTTGTCCAGTTATCTTTGAGCTATAAAGTGAGAGAACAGAAATCCAGAGCTAAGTCACTTGGACTAAAACCCAAGCTTTTTCCAAGGTACCATACTGCTCCATCTGTTTTCCAGACCCAATTCAATAGCTGCAGCAATGCAATATTTGGTTTTAACAATTCCTAAAACATGTGAGGGCTAGGCAAAAAGGAAATCACTGGAACGGTAGATGTGTATGGTACACTTCTGTGTATATTTATAAAAGTTTTTAAAGATAGTACACGTTATTTGGGTTCTCTCACCATTAGTTGAAATGACATCCTCTTAGACAGACTTGACCACTCATCAGCAAAGTAGGCACTTCTGTGGCGTATGATTTTGTAACAGTAATAGCTGTTATTTTTGATTTCTAAAACATTCCTGTAGCTGAACTTCTGGGCACACTTACCAAAATGGATCTGCAGTTCATTAAGTCTTAGTTACTTCAGTCTTAGCTTCACCTACCAAGCCAGCCTCTTTGCATTCATCAAAGAACCATCTGATGGAACAGATGGGCTTAGCACAGCACCCTTAAAGTTTTAGGGGGAAAGGGAGCTTCTAGGGTTCCAAATTATCCACTTCCCATGAAAACACTAAACACTATCATCAGATCCAAATCCCATAATCTTAAAATCTACAGGTACTCTTGAGCTTCAGGCACAATGAGCAGAAGATAGTATAAAATGTGTCCAGGTATCAAATGTGTCCAAATATATACTAAGCTGTGCTCTAGCTGGACAATGGAAGCCAGGTTTAATTTTATGAGGAGTATGGTGACTGGATTATCACATAAAATGAAAGACGTTTGAAGCCTCCACAGCTCTTTAGAAGAACTTCCTTTTTGGCTGATGTTGCAAGTTGGAATGTTCCGAGTGTATGGGACTCTGTGAACAGCAAGTTAATGAAGAATCCCTGCGCCAGAATGCAGGGTTCTGTTTACTGTTGACATTAATGTCCTCATGGTTCCCTAATTTCCAGACATCGAGGACTTTCAGGGCCTGGCCACCACGAGTTCCCTGTTCTGTACTCTCTCCTCCCTCCATCCAGTGGATGCTAGCTCAAGCTTCTTTATTTGGCAGCTTGCTACTTTTGTTAAAGAGCAAGCTCACTGAGGACCAAGAAGGTTGGAACTCAAATTCTGGTCTCTAGATGGCAGTCTAGCCCTGCTAAATTTGACTACTGACCAATCCTGGGCGAATTGCTAAAGCCACAGTTAAAATAAAACCTGACCAAGAAAAATCTGTGGTGGCGGCATAGTAAGATTCAGATATTACGTTTGGGTTGATGGCAAGTGAATGGTTGTGTTTGAGCACCAGGTTGAAAGCAATATGCATCTACGAACATGCTAAAAATGCTGTTTGATGGTCCTAATTTGACAGTATAAAATCCCAAAGTGATAAATGTGGGCTGCACGACTGTAGAATGAACAGCTTAAATATAAAGAAATGTCTGAAATACTGTTTTACAGCAGAAAGGCAAGAACCTGGCCACCACCAGGTCTATTTGCACATTGTCTAATTTTTTTTTAATGCTTATATCATTTAATCAATAAAATCCAGGTGGGATAGTTTGCTAAAAAAAATTGTGATTTCTTAAAATTTTCAGCAAAATAAAATGGCTATTGGCATTAGTAACAAACAAATCTTTTGATTGCTGCATCTTTCAAATAGTTGCATTGGCTTTGCGTAGATATAGCTGACATGTTCAGTGGTGAGGTTGAGCTGGGACTTAGCTGAGCATTATGGAATTGTGATCTGGAAAAGACCTTAGGAACCTTTTATGACTTTAGACGTCATTTGTGTTTTACTTTCTTATTATACAGACAACAAACCTAAGACCCAGACACTACCCAAGGCCTGAAGACTTAGAGGCCGTGCTGGCTTCCGAAAGGCCAATATACTCAGCCCTCCTGACTCCGAGTGAGGATTTGAACTTGAGGCAGAACCCGATCTTGTTTGTACAGTTTATAGCCAGGCATGTGTAACTGCTATGTGTCAAAAACAGCTCTCTATTGAGTGCCAATAGTAATAATATCTCCAAAA
Source organism: Tolypeutes matacus (assembly GCA_026826555.1). Lineage (NCBI taxonomy): Eukaryota > Metazoa > Chordata > Mammalia > Cingulata > Chlamyphoridae > Tolypeutes > Tolypeutes matacus. The sequence goes on along the minus strand of JAKSZT010053764.1, from coordinate 36,518,983 downwards.
TCTGTTTTCATGTATTCTATTCACTTAAAATATGCTTTTGAGATTTTAAAATACAGATGCTAGACTATATTAGGGTATCTTCTGAGTGCTGGAAGGCTTTGCTGGAGGTACTGGTAATAGCTATAACAGGAACCCGTGCACTCTTCCGATGCTGTAAAAAAGCAGTGGGTAACTTTATTGTGGGACTCTGGACCTGTGCTCTCCTTGTCTAAATGTTCTCACCCATAAAATACTAATAATGAGGTCACTTCTGCCCACTTTATAAATTGTCATGAGCGTCAAATTAGATGAGGAGAGCTCCTTGTAGAGCATCGTACAAACAGGGAATATGGGTAATGATGTCTAAAGTAAGGCACTGTGAAGCACAAAATAATGCCTGGCTTAAAAAAAAAAAAAAAAAGCAAACTATTTTTTATCTTTAAAAGACTTGGCTAAGTGAAAGAAGCCAGACACAAAAGGCCAAATATTGTATGATTCCATTTATATGAAATAGCCAGGATAGGAAAATCCATAGATACTGAAAGTAGATTGGTGGTTGCCAGGGGCTGTTAACAGCTTAATGGGTAAGAGATTTTATTTTGGGGTGAGAAAAATGTTTTGCAACTAGATAGAGGTGGTGGTTGCACGACATTGTGCATGTAGTAAATGCCACTAAATTGTTCACTTTAAAATGGTTAATTTTATGTTATGTGAACTTCACCTTGATAACAACAAAAAAGACTAGAGTGTGAGGGGTAGGGAAGTGGTTATGTCCAGAATGTTTGTCCAGATGATTTTGTAATTGAAAACTATGAACTTTCAGACTTATAGGCTCCTTTATAAAGACATTTACAGTTTACTTTCAGATACTGTTAGTGTTTGACTATCTCCATGAAACTAAGCCCAACAAATCCTGTCCATGCCATGCCATTGGGTAGTTTCCAAGGATAAAATGTTCAGGGAACATCATAGATGCTTAGACAAATGCCCTTTGGCCTCTGGGATTCTCTGATCCTACTAACCAGTTGCTAGGAGAGCTGTTTAAGACAAGAGATTTGGGGAGGAAAACAGCTTTATTAGTTCTCTTCAGCCTAGTCTTGACAATTTGCTACTGCTGGAAATTAGACTTGCTGGAAATGGTTTCAGATGCTGATGTGTTTCCCCTACAGTTGGCAAATCTTGACTTTTGTGTGTTTAACTTTCCTCGGTAGGCCTCTTCTCTGAGCTTCAAAGGGGATTGCTGCTTCATGGTATCAATTTTCTCTCTGTAGGACATTGTCTTCTGATCTTTGCAAGGGCCCTGCTTCTATTCCAAATCTATGGGAGCATTTTCAAAGGCTGTCAATTAATATCAAGAAGATTTTTTTGGTTCATTTACAGTGCAAATATTAAGATGTGAATATTAATCAAACCACCAATGTGTTTCTGTTTGTACATGCATAATGGAGTGTTACATACACAATTTGAAGTACAACATTTTCAAAGAATAACTCGTCTGATATTTTCTATGAATCATTTGTTGGGCTGGAAAAAATATTCAACTCACCAAAAACCACAACCCGGAATCTATATATCAGAAACCATAGGATCACAGCATGTCAAGCACTGTGACAGACATTTGTAGGCATCTATCCAACCAGTTATTTGACATGTGAATATATCTAATCAAGTCCCTATAAGATTATTGTCTGCCCTATACTTGATGGGGAATTTCCTCCTTTCAAACAGCCAACTCCTGTTGATGGAGTATTTGAACACTAGAAAGTTCTTTCCTAAATTGAGGCAAATTTTATCACCTTGCAACTTCTATTACCTAGTCTTGGTGTATCACTTGGAAATATTCGAAATGAGTTAAATTCATCTTCCATATGACAGATTTTAAATCATGAGAAGCAGCTAAATATTTTTCCTATTCTTTAGGCTAAACATAAAATTTTTTCAACTGACCTCTATATGCAAAGTTTAAAATTCCATTGTTGCCCTGTCATTATCCTCTTTATGGACTTATGTTGTTTACGAACATCCCTCTGAGAATTTAGTCCCCAGAACAAAATACAGTATACCAGATGTATATAAGGGATATAGAGGAGAGACTAGTGATTGCAGCAATCTTTCTAGACCAGGTGCCTTTATTAGTGCAACCAAATTAACAGTAAATGCTTAATATGATTTTGTCTCAAACTTTGTTTTGGTTATGGAGGAAACTGTAATTATAAAATGCATCTGGCAAGGTTGACGTTTAGGAAATTCAGAGATATTTTAATAATAACAATCCACAACTTGAAAGAAAATTAGGAGAAGGGAGGAGAGAATTTACAATAATTTAGCTCATACACTGCACCTGCCAGTATGACTGGCATTTTGTACATTTTGTTAAAGATTTACTTGTTACTGAAATTTGAACTCAGAGAACACCTCCTTTGTGAAGCCTTCCCTGATTTCCCTCTTACTTTCTGTGTTCTCATAATACCTTGTAAAGGCCTCTTTTAAAAGTGGAACAATCATTCCACATATAGTTATTGTTTATATGCCCACTTTTCCCATAAGACTGCAAGCTGCTTTATAGCACCGAAAAGATAACTAGGCTCTCAAATGTGTTGAATGAAATAATGAATATTGGCCTTTTATTGTTATAACCCCAGTGGTTATGAATTAAGAGGATGGATCAAGTTATCAGTGGAATTCCCTTAGCAAAGCCTTAGAAAATCATATCTTGAAAAAGTATGATTTTACTCACATATTAATTTACTCTCATTAAAGTTATGAAGCATTTTATTTGAGGACATAAAGATAATTGATCCAAATGATATTTTAACTTCTTGTTTTTAAAAGTCAACAACTGTTTATGTCTTCATTTAGTTAAAAATTAGTATGTATATGTGTGTGTGTGTATAAAACAGATACTATGTATACACATATATGTATATATGTACATGTTTCTCTTTCAGCATATATCTAATGAGAGATAAGAATTTTTTTTTTAACTTTAGCCATTTCAGCATGGGCTCTGTTACACAGGAAAGAACAATTGGATATGTGTGTTTAAATTACCATATTGCATGAAATGATTAGTTCCCATTGTGTATCAATCTACAAATTTTTGGTGGAAAATAACTAGATGATTGAAATCACAGGTCTTGAAAAATTTACAAAGCAAGCAAACATAAATGCATGGTGTTTGGTTAAGTAAAAATTTTCATAACCAATAAGAGTGCCCTTTTAGTACTTCTGTAAAAAGCTGATTTTGCTATTTGGGACACATATAGCTTTCACCTAACGTGGTTCCCATATTGTGCACAGACCTGTGTAGTAATTCCTTAATTCTGGGTATCTTGCTGTTCAGACAACTTATCCTCCAAGTGGACAAAAATATCATCTGGCAAGAAGTGAACTTCAAGAGATAACTTGCAGAAGATGACAACCTCTGATGTTATTTAGGATAAACTCTCCTCAGTGCAGTAGGAGGTCAGTGGCTTAAAGGGGTTAAAGACTGTAGCAGACTGAGTTTCCTTATCTCCAGAAGCCAGTTCTGTTTTGATGTCTGTTCCTGAAATCTTGAGGCTGAATCAGGTCATTAGTGTTGGGTCTATCAAATGACTTTCCACATGGTATATTTAAATGCTAGGCGCCACTTGCCCTCCACCTGATGGAAAAGGACCACCTCAGTTTTGTGTTCCCTTTCATAGTTGTTGCCTTCTAAAAGAAGGGGTTCTGAAGTAATGTTATCTGAAACTTCATAGAGGTGTTTGTCAGGATTTTCACCATAATGCTAATTTAACCAGTTCATAGATTATACCTTAGCCACTTCCAAAAATGATCTGAGACCTCTATTGCTGGAGGAATTTTTTATTTTACATCAGGAAAAAATGTAAAAATTCTACAAGCTAAAATATCCTCAGTTTAGTTTTTATTGCATCTTACTCTGAAAGCAGAGCTGTAAAACACATAAATCCAAATCCTTCTTCGAAAAACGTTAGGATTTGCCAATGTGTGCAGCGGGTTTGTTTCCTGAGATGCCAAACTGTCGGAAAACCCAGAGGAAACCAAACTAGCTCAAATGAAGTTCAAACTTAAAACATAAAAATTATATTAAAGACCGGCCCAACATCTGCTCTCTTGCATCCTTTCCTTCCTCCAACTCTTTTTTCTTTTATTTCACCACCTTCCACAGTCAAATCATGGTTTGAGCAAATAAATAATTGCAAACTCTGTCTTATCTATTGAAGAAAGCACAGTTGATCTTGAAATCATAGCGAATTTCTGGAGGCTGTGTCCTAGTCTGATGAGAAGGAGACCTCCTAGCTTCTGAAAAGAGCCAAGGCTAGGTATATCTTGACTGGTTGGGAAGACTGAAGCTTTAAATCAAAGGAAAGCATTGAACACATGCAAAATAATTGGCAAGCCCATTCTCTTCACCTTGGCCTGACAATGACTGCATCCCTCACACTGCCTCGTCTTGAATTAGGCTCGTGTAGCTGTCACAGACCCGTGCATCTGTTTCACATTAACAGAAAACAAACAGAAGTGCTGTGGTCTCTCTTCCAGTTTAATCCAGAAATGGCAAGCTCATAGTGCTCTATTGTGGGGAGAAATCCTGAAGGAGTCTCTTTCTCCAGGAGCAGCTGGACCGAGACTTTGAAGTAGGAGCACCAGTCCTCACTACCCACCCACCCGCCACCCATGTGGGTTTATTTTGGACATGCTACAGTAAATCCTCCCAGAGTCATGTGCTGCTCGTGTTTCATGGTGGAGCAAACACAGCTTCTGTTTGTTTGGTGATATTCCTCCTGACCATTGACCCCTGGATTTGCACTGCCCTTCAAAAGAAAGGGACTCGGCGGGGGTGCTTTGTTTATGTTTACCAGCATGCGGTGATGTTTGTCTGGGACCAGAGGCCCATGCTGTTTGGATAGCAGGGCTTCTGCCTCAGGAAACCTGACTTCAGGCAGCCAAGTGTTGCAGATACATAATCTCCCCAGGATCTGTGAGGGGACAACTGAAGAGGCCTCCTGAGTCTCCGGGACTTTCCAAGCCAGTCCCAGGAAACTGCAGTTATTTACACAGCTTCCCAGGCTTGTCCTGGGAGTGGCTGGAATTACGGGCAGCGAGAATGTCCTTATCCACGACACACTGGGTTATAAAGTAAGAAAAATGGTTATGGCGTCTAAGCCAGTTACTCTCACCCAGTTTCTGCACCAGAGCAATTGCTTAGCTCTCTGTGTGTGGTGGGTTCGGATTTCAAGTCCTCTGTGCTTCCAGAGTGTCCCCAGCATCCTGAATCCTGTGGAGCACTCAGGTGAGTCACCTGTGTTCCAGGAATAAGCTTGCCCACCTGCCTGAAACAGACAGTCTCCTGGGTGGTGGGAGTATCCCAGTGCAAATCAGGCTCCTGTTCACGGACCCTTTGGTGCCTCGGATCACCTTAAATTCAAGCCCAATTAAAAAGTCAGAAACCGAGCGAAAGAATATTTGTAATGATAACGACCATTTATATACGAATGGGTTGTCTTACTCCTAAGGCTTGCAGTTTGGAGGGGAAGCAAAATGATAACACAAAATAAAATAGCAAGGAAGAGGGAAAACCAGAAGTAGTTAATGTTTTGCAATGACTTTTAGAACCAGAAAATTGCTAATGTAAATACTAAATGGAGTCTAATCCCATCCTTAAGCTGGTATGCAGAAGTCCAAGGTTTAAAAAATGCACAGAGGATCTCCCTTTAAGGTTCTTATTCTGTCCAGGCAAGCTGTCATTATGTGGATGGTATGTTAATACTGTACCCTCAAATCAGGTAGAGTAAGCTAAGAGTGAGAGGACAATAAGCCTGAATTAAGCCACCTCCATATGGAGACCCTTTTATTGCTATCTCTATATTTATGTATTGTATATCTAAAGACAGAGTGGGAAATACCATACATTTTCATGGTTGTTCAGAGATTGCTATAGCCAAGCCTCCACCTGAAGCTAAATAAGAAAACATTCTAATTTCCTGTTTTTTTTTTTTTCCAGCTCAAATACAGTAGTTATCTCAGAGGGCACTGAGAAGGCGGGCAGGTATATTTGCATCATGCCTGTGGACCCGTTGCCATAAGAGCCAAGCTTTGCCTGATAACACAGACATCAAAGCTCCCCCCTCATGGAAAAACAGCCCCAAATTTGGAAGAAGCATTTTATAATTTCCAACCATTTCATTATGGCATTAAGGTGCATTAATTGCTTCATCGCCATGTGGATATAGGGTTATATTCATTCACTTAAGCTGACAACTTCCTTTTTGCTAAAGCTAGTTAGGAAAAAGCACTTCAAATGGTTTTCTAATGATCTCATAAACACTGTGTTTCTTCTGATTACTAAGTAGCTTCCTCTCCTTTCTTCTCTCTTTAATTCTCAGCTTCCAGTTCCTCTTCATTATAGCTGTGAACAGCTGAACTTAGGTTCTGAAGTGTTATTTTCCTAGTCTTCTCGGAAACATGATGACTTTATCAGCGATTATGGACAGAAGGATGAATTGTCACTGAGCTAGAGAGAGCCAGAAATGGCTTAGCTTCCAACTAAAATGGAAACATTTCTTATTGAACTATTGACAGGAAACTTTCTCAATAAACATGTGTATGGAACCATGTTTCCAAAGAAGTGGGGAAAATAAAACCACCTGAACACTTCAAGCTTTTTTAAAAATTTTTTAAAAGATTTATTCATTTACTTTATCCATTTTAAAACCCCCTTCCCCATTTGCTATTTTGTGTCCATTCGCCGGGCAATTCTCTGTGTCTATTTCCTGCCATCTCTTCTCATCCTTCTCCTCCAGTCTTCACCAGGATTTGATCTTGGAGACCTCCGATGTAGGACAGAGGTGTTCTGCCACCTGCACCACCTCGGTTCCTGGTTTTCAGAGCTTTTGGAGGATCTCTTCTTGTCTCTCCCCTGCGTCTCTCTCCTGTTATATCATCATCTTGCTCCATGGCTCACCAGCACACAGAGCCTGGCAGCCCATGAGCCTTCTATATATATTTTTTTTAATTTTACCGGGGGGTCCCGGGGATCGAACCCAGGTCCCTCCATATGGCAGATGGACACCCAGCCATTTGAGCCACATCCAACCCCCAAACTTCAAGCTTTGAGTTAAGGAATATCTACTGTAAACCAGAAGGACACTGAAAAGCTACATCTGCATGAAACAAGACATGCATTTGAAAGCCAATAAATCAGGCATTTTAAGTCCCTGAATGTCAAAAGGGATTGAGCATATCAATGATATGGCCCACTGGGTCGGAATCTGCTCTTAAAGAGAGCTGTGATGAGGTGGAGACAGTGAGGTATTTGACTGAAAAGGCAGATGAGTTGGTGGCCATTGCAGACTCCATTGTATTGCAATATTTAAACTACCACCAAATATGAAATGAAATACATTCCATTAACAATCAAGTACTTCAGATGCCCTTACGATGATGCTCAGTTCAGGCAGAGAGGATGTCCTCAATTAGAGGTCTGCTCACCAAACTAAATTAACAGGACAGTGAGAGCCGAACAGCAGGGCATTTTAAGACACTTATTTTTGTTCTTTGCTGATACAACTGAAATGCAACTAGTGAAAAGAGGATGGCATCCATTTTATTAAAAATGCTACCCATGTAACTTTGTAAAAGATTATTTTTCTAAAAACACACACCTTTTGCCAACTTTCTATGATATTTACCCAGAATCTATTGAGGCTTAAAGGTTTCCTAAGAACTGAATGTTTTCTGTCAGAGTTTTAGACAACCCCTTCCAACAGCTGTGGACAGAAACCCAGCTACTGCTGTCATGGACAACCTCCTGTGTTTGGAACCTAAAGAGCAAACAAACATTTACTCCACTAAGAACACAGTCCCAGATAGACCATGAACTTTGTTGTATTTTACTTTCTCATAACAATTTCCTGGAAATTAATTTGGTAGGCACCTGACCCACTAGCTATTTTTAAAAATGTAAGTATATTTGTAAACCAACCAGAATTCTCCAGAAGTTAACACAAACACACACACACACACACACACACACGGGGAGAGAGAAAGGTAAAATACTATTGGATGTTAACAAAAGAGGAGAGATAAGTTTACATTTAAAATTATGTACTTCATTTTTACCCCTGAATGTTTGTTTTACCTTTCAGGTCAATGGTTTCCATAAATTCCCTGTGTCTTAGCAGCCTAGAGGATATTTTTAAACACAGCTCTTATGCCGGAGTGTACGTTAAATATTTGTTCAGCTGATTAAAACAGTTCTACATTTATTTAATGTTTGAACAGTAAACAGTTTATTGAAAACTGAAATGTCTTTTTATACATACACGTACACTCACATAGACACACCTCTTAGAAGAGGGACTTTTGTTATGAGATGTCTCAACTTATACTACTGAGTATAAACAGCACTCAGATAAATACCATTTTCAGACACAGTTATCTTCCAGGGAAAGCTGGGACTTCTGGTAAGGGCTGGTCCAGCTCTGAGGCTGGCAGCCATACTGAGTGGACAAGAATGACAGTAATGGGCGTGGTGAGTTGTTTAAAACCAGAGTAAGAGTCTCATGCTGACAGAGACATTTATCTTGGCCAAAAAAAAATACATGGTTTCAGATCCTAAAGACAGCTCAGATATAGAGTTGGTAGTAGCATTTGCTGCCCTTTACTCTGATTTGTTAAAACAGAAGGTATGTTGACCTCAGATAAACTTGGAAAGTTTGAGATTACTTTGAGGAATGACAAACAACTAGAAGATAAACTTTGCAGCTATGCCTTTGCTTTGTCATCTATGGAGCCTGAGTGAACCAAAAAGGGAAAAAGTCAGACTGTTTATATTGGCTCCTGCAGTCACCCATTGTGAAGAGCCTTGTATATATTACCCTATTAATTCTCACTGTATCTCTGTTTAAGAAGGTGTGTGTATACACTCAGTAAACTCTGTTATCGAGCATAGTGCCGTGGGATGTGCTGGTTAAACAAGAAGCCTAGTTGCTTTTTTCATAGATAAATGTCCAACTTTGAGTGTTAGAATGTACTGTTTTAAAGTCACTTATCAACTATATTGAGCATGATTTAATCTTCTTTGGTTATTCAGCAAATATTTTAATATCATATAACACTTTCCATTCTGCATTCTAAGCAATAGTCTGGTAACATAGGTTTGTAGATATACATAAAAAGAAACTCTACTTTTAGAAGCAGGCAAATATGGGTATCAGGATACTCATGGATTCCTCATGCATGATAGCACATAAAAAAGAAAGCTGTACTTGAGCTATGAGTTCATTAATAGAGAAAAGGTTAAAGTATATTGCAAAAATAAAGTGGAATATTATGCAGTATTTAAAACGATTAAGGTAGATCTGTGTGCACTGACATAAAGGCTTGCCTAACATATTTTAATGAAAAAAAGTTAAGTTGTAAAGACTGGATATGGTAAATGCTATTTTTGTTAAAAAAGAAGATACACACACACATTCACATGCTTGCTTGCTCATAGAGGCATGAGAAATTTCTGGAAGGATAAATAAGAAACTGTTAACAATGGTTAAATGTGGAAAGTGCCTATGGCAGAGCAGGACTTTGGCTTTTTACTTTATGCTATTCTGAACTGTTTTACTTATAACATATAATTTACAAAATTAAATTTATATTTTTATAACTAAAAAAACTAGTTCAAAAATAATGTTAATCAATGAAAATTTCAACTTATAGAAGTAATCACTTCTATTTACAAATGAGTTGTGTCCTTCCTATTCTTCAACATCACAGGAATCAGGTTCACACCCATCTGTGAATGAGGGAATGTTTATTGCTAGAGTAACTAGAGGTAGCGCAAGTTAAATTTCAAAAAGTGCATTTGTTCATTAAAGTACAAAGCATTATTATTCAGGTGACCAATATGTACACATCTGTGTCAAGATAGATGGTCTATCAGAACTCTTAATATAGATGTTTGTTTCTTTTGGCATTCTCTTAAGAAATTTATACAAAACTGTTCACAGTTTGGTTTCTGTTTCATTGAAAATGGATATTAGCATTATGATTAGGGCTTTGATTGGGCCACATCAGTAGGACATTGAGTCCCCACCCCTTAGTGGGCAGGGACTCACAGATAAAAGACATGGCAAAGGACAGAGTTGGAATTTTGATGCTGGAGTTTTTTGAGCTGGAGCCCGGGAAGTGAACACACAGGAGAAGAACACAGAGGAATAGAGACAGCTCCTTAGACACAGCAGAAGCCCTGGGGAGAGAGACAGAGACGTTTGCCTAATACTCTACAGCTGACCTTGTGGAAAGAGCACAGCAGCTGAGCCTGGAGAGAAATAGAGCCCCAGGAAGAGAGGAAAGCTAGGAGCCTGGACTCTTGGCAGATGTCGGCAGCCATCTTGCCCCAACACGTGGCAATAGATTTGGTGAGGGAAGTAAGTTATGCTTTATGACCCGTGTATTAGTCAGCCAAAGGGGTGCTAATGTAAAATACCAAAAATGGATTGGTCTTTATAAAGGGTATTTATTTGGGGTAGAAGTCCACAGATACCAGGCCATAAAGCATTAAGTTTCTTCTCTCACCAAAGTCCATTGTCACGTGTTGGAGCAAGACAGCTGCCGACATTTGCCAGGATTCAGGCTTCTAGTGTTCCTCTCTTCCTGGGGCTGCATTTCTCTCTGGGCTTAGCTCTTCTGGTTCCTCCACAAGGTCAGCTATAGACTATCAGGTGAACGGCTCACTTCTCTTCTTCTGGGGCTTTTTCTCCAACATCAAAACTGCTTCTCAAAAACTGCTTCAACTCTGTTCTTTGCCTTGCCTTTTATATTCAATTCCCCACCCACCAAGGGGTGGGGCTCAACGCCCTACTGACGTGGCCCAGTCAACGCCCTAATCATAACTTAATCATGCCCAGATTAACAGATCAGTTTACAAGCATGATCCAATTATATTTTTGGAATTCATAATTACATCAAACTGTCCAATTGCAACAACCTGGTAACTGTAAGCTTCTACCTCAAATAAATACCCTTTTTAAAAGCAAAAAAAAAGGGATATTAGCAACTTTTTATTGAGTAGCCTCAACTCAGTGAGGATAATAATTTGAAACAATTTCACTTTTCCAACCACTGCTTAGCAAATACCATGGAACATCCCTTTACAATATTTTGGGAAGACTGGTAGCTTTCCAGGCCCTTTTAACTTAGTCCAGTTTATAGTTCTCTTCTCATATTTGATTTCCCTCTTATTTTCTCCCTTAGCCTTAGTGCTACCTCGAGCACTAAATATAGCCTAACTTGGATTTGAATCTGCACTTCCTTTTTCAAAATCTGGTTTCTATGATGTTGAAAGGTAGAAGGACACTAGGGGAGAAAGAGCAAGCCCCTCCTGACTTAACCATCCATGGCTGTGATCCTCTTCTGTGGGTGGAGGTTGCCTCTCTGCCCAACACTGGTGAGACATTGATGGCCTCTGTGGGCAGTCACCCAAATACATGGGAGCATAAATCTTTGCAAGGCTTTTTAGGCTTCCCCAACACACAGTCCCTTCCTGGGGTGGGGAGGAGGATCCAACTCCAACCTCATCTCCATCTCTCCCCTACCTTCCACCCACAAACAAGTTCCTGTTGTTGATAGTATATTCTACAGCTGTTTTCTTCTGGTATTTCCTTGTGTGACAAGCAGACTTCTTGCCTCGCAAGTTGGTGCTAGTCCAGGCACCTTCCTCAGTGCCCACTAATCCAGAGAAAAGTCAGCCCCCCTCACCAAGCCCAACAGTGGGAGGACAGGCTGCTCCCCTCTTTCACCTTGCCATCCCTCAACTCACTTTTTCCTAGTTCAGAGGAGTAGAAGGGAGAGTAGCAAGTCCATGCCTAAGCCATGTCCGAAAGGAGGATGGTGTGCAGGGTCTTGCTTTTGCAGGCAGCTCCATTTGTTATGATTTCTCTTGGAGGGCCCCTTGCTTGGTTTTAAGGAAGCTGAAAAACTTAACATAAAAACCTTATATTCACAAGATTGTTGTCACCACTGACTCATAACTTTCTCTTTCTCTCTTCTCCTCCTCCTCCAGTCCTCTATTTATATTTATGGGTAGGTAAATAGGAGCTGGGGTGAAAAATGGAGTTGTAGCACCCAGTATTTTTATTTGTTTGTTGTTCTTTATTTAACTTACTTTTCCTTCTTTAATATCTTTCCCCTTCACTTTCTTTATTTTTATTTTGTTTTTATATCAAGGCTACAAGTTACTCTGTTAACACAAGATAATAACTACAATAATAATAAATCTGTTTTGGTCCGTGGTTACAATTCCCCCTTATTTTTGTTCATTCCTCAGTCTTGAGGAATATGAGATAATGTCCACTCTGCCTGCTTCAGGCTGAGAAGGGACAAAAATATTATGAGCACCCAGTATTTTTTAGGTAACTTTTAGTAAGTCCTGGTAGATAAGTGGCTCTCTTTAAAATGTGGGGGTTTTTTGTCCTCAGGTTTGGACTCCAGATGCCAATTGCAGGGTAAATGAAAAAGTGCCACTCAATATGATTTTCTATTCATCTATTACAAGAAGAATTCTTCAGGATCAAGACAGTGGCTAATTTTTAAATATCCAAACACAAGTGGCATTGACATCTCATGGTAATGGGAAGAGTTATGTCTTTGGTGCAAAGCATTGTTCCCATCCATGAAAAACCGGAAAGTGAAGCCTGAGACACAAAGAAGCTTCAACACCTCTTTATTCAATGGAGCACATATTGTTATGCCAGCCTCTGTGCAAGGGGTTGGTTCGGGGAGGGATATAGTAATGCCATTTTGTCCTTGGGGAGCTTGACACCAAGCCAGCCATTCTCTACCTGATGTACTGTTCTACAAAGAGAAGCAGTAAATGCAAGAGAATGTAGTAAAGGGGCAGTCTAAATCTGTTTGAACTAGTAGGCTTTAGCAAAGGAGGAGGTGAGTTTTGTTGGTGTTTGGAAAAGAAAGATATTAGAGCAGTCATTTTCAAGGTTGTTTGGTAGATCCTAATCCTTCACAGAGTTGACTCAGGTACCATTGCAAAACAGCAAGGAGGGCCTCAGGAGACAGAGACAAGAGTCTCCAATGACTGTTTAAACAGAACAGCTCTACTTTTACCAGTTTTATATAAACAATTTCTACCCACAATTCCATTTTCCAAAAGGATTTACAGGTTTAAAAATGTGAAAACCACTGCATTATGAAATACATAGGCCATAGATGCACAGCAAAAGGGATATGTACAGATGGATAACTTTGATCCTGAGCAGAGCTACCATATTGGGAAATAATGAGATGATGGGAAGGGCTGGGGTGTTAGTCAATTGAGAAAAGACTTGAATGACTGACTTGAAGGGTTTTGATTTGAAAACTTCCACCACTGAAGGGTTTTTAAACAAAGGGAGAGAAAAATAATGTTCAAGGAAGATTATTCTAGCTGTGCATGACACATGTGTCTGAGTGTGTGTGTGCGTGCATATGCACACAGATCCAAGTGGTGACATAGTCTATAACGGCCTATTTAAAGCAGGTGTTGATGGTGAAACTCAGAACCATTCTCTTGAGCATAATCCTTTACCAAGGTGAATCCCTAAAACTGCCTTGCTCCTGGGTGATGTCTTTTGAAGACACCTTCCAGAACTCTTCAAAGGAGTCTGAGACAAGGGCTCCTTCTCTCTTCTGAAGTGGCTGTCGTCCCTTCCCCTTAGAAAAAGGGGTACCACATATAAACGGGAAGTCTTCAGACAGTAACCAAAATGAGCTGCTTAAAGTAATCTCGATGCTGCCAACTGTTCAGCAATGTCTTGACAGTGTTTTGGAGAAACCTTGCTGAAACCCTCAAGTAATGACGTTGAAAACCACAGGATGCTGTGAGCATCACCACAGGGAGCCTTCTGACACTTTTTAGCAGATGGCAATGTATGCATTTCTTTTATGTACAATTCTTCTCTAAATTAAAGATGATTTTTCAAAAACAATTCTCTTAAAGAGAGAGAGAGCGAAGAAAAAAAACCTCACACATACCCAGCTGTAGACAGTTTCATATTTACATAAACCATGAGGAAGTGAAAAGGCATGGTACTATGGTGTGTTTCTTAGAAGTGCTGTGAATGCAAAATACTAAGAAAAATTAAGTTTTCACGTTCCACTGAGGTGAGAATTCTCGGAGGCCTGGAGGACTAATAAGGTAGAATTTTCACACCATATTACATCATAAGAACGTTGTGCGGAGCAATGAAATGACCACCACCTAATTTGATCTGTGAATAAAATAGCTTAAGTATATGCTTATTATTTTTTTGTTCACTTTTGTTCATGTTCAGGATTTGAAATAATGAAAAATATTTCCCTAGGAATTTGGCATCAACAAATTAACGCAAAGGCTAATTCTGTCAACAACCAGATGTTTCATACAAAATGTGCATAATTTTTAAATTGTTGTTCCATTGAGTCAGCCAGATTGACTGGTGGTTTAGATTTCACAGACTTGGGACAGTCTTTTCTGTTGTTTTTATTTTTGTTTTGTTTTTTTTTGAGTTCATAGATCTACAAAAACATGCAGTTCTTTGTCCTCTGGGAGCACTGCAGTCCCATCACTTAACCTCTGGAGTTCTCAGTTTCCTCACTGGTATTTTGAAACATGATATCCGGAATTATATGGAGAGATAGCACATTTCAAGAGGACAGCAACTTAAAAGCCAAGCATAAGTTGTTAGCTCAAAATCCCATCCATTCATCTAGTTAACAAAAGTATGTAATATAAAGTACTAGAACCTCTGGACAAAAAATGCAGAAGACCTGATTCCTTTTCTAGATAAATTTAGAGTCTAGTCGGGGAGTCTCAGATGGATAGGAAGCTATACAGAGAGTTTAGGAAGAAAGTGGTAAGTGTTTTGATATAATACTAACAGCCAGCATTTATTGCATATTTTTAATATACCAGGCAATTGGCGTATATAATGATTAATATATATTATCTCACTTGATCATATCAACAACACTAGGGTATCTATATTATTGTCCTCATTTTATAGAGGGGGAAACTGAGACTTAAAGAGGTTAAGTAATTTGCCAGGTGTCACAGAACTATAATGGTGAGAGGTAGGACTAGTACTTAAGCCCAGCTCTTTATGTCTTAAATGTCTCTGCATGTAATCACCACACTTTACTCTATTCCAAGTGGCTGTTTATAGGTATAGATGCTATGAATAGTCGGTGGAGCCAGCAAATCTTTCAGAATTGAAAGACGATAGGAGATTCAGAGTGGTATTTGGCCTAGGTTTCACAGGATTGGAACATGAGGAGGGGAGGGGAGAGCAATCTATATGTAGGAATGACTTGTGGCCAGGAAATTTAGGATCTTGCATGGGAAAGCTGGAGAAGGGTATCCCCAAAGGAATTCCACTCATATCTTCTCAACCAGGTGGTTGTAGCATTCTGATCTGTTAGCCAATTATGCAAAACCTCTCAGTTGCCCAAGCATACTGGCAACAGCATATATATATTCCTCTTTGGATAGTTAAAACATTCTCCTGGAGGAAAACTGCTATAGGAAGTTTCTAGGCATGTGTTCCAGAATATTCCACCATCAATGAATATGTAACTTGACCATAATTTTCCAGGAAATGAACTTAGGCCCACTGAAGGGGAGGTGAAATAAAAAATCCAGAAAATAAAAGTTTGAACATTAACTTCCTTTTGGAGTCACTTACACATCAAATGTATGTTTTGCTTTGGTCTGCTGTGGCATACTATCTTTAATATTAGTGTTGTTCAGTACCTTATTTTCCTGGGCATGACTTGCCACTAGAATTAGGACAGGCTATTTCATACCTGACTGCGGATGTAAAAAGGCTATTTTCATATGTATAAATGTCTAAGAGACAGACAATTGGCAGCCCTTCCATCTAATACAACTCCAAAATGCAGAGTAAACTTTATTAGGCTCTTGTCTTGGAAAGAAAATCCAGTTAGCCTTCAAAGGAGAGTTCACTGGATATGGCTCATTGTCTCTTACCCTCTGGCCTGCCGCAACTTCACACACTTTCATCATTTTCTCCACTTGCCACACATCAGAAGCAGAAATGGTAGGATTCTGTTCCCAAAAAAAGGTAAGGAGCCCAATGATGAGAATGAAACAGGCCCAGAGAATGTGGTCCTAGACTTCCAGGACATAGGTAGGTTCTTGAAAGGAATCACAATGAAACATTTTTAAAAAGTAAATATTCAGGGATTCCTTCACCTAGTCCTTCTCTGAAGGCTTGCACTTTGCCACACTCAGAAATCCTGAGTTTGGGAGTCTTCTCCATATGTCAGAGGACTCCGCAAATACCGTTGCCTCTCTGCTTTTCATTCTATTTTTTTTTTTTTAATTTATTTTTATTGTGGGTAAAAATCAAAATTCTCACAATGTATACAAACATTTGCAAAATGATATATAAATATATATACATATATGTGTATTTGCTTACAAAAATGTTATTTATATATATATATATATATATATACATATATTTTAAGAGGTGCTTAGATTACCCAAAATATTAAACAGAACCCACTGGGATTCCCATGTTGCCCACCTCCCACACCTCCCACCACATCCTACACGCATGCTTTTCATTCTTGATACATGAAAATGAGAAATCATTTTGAACCTGAGATTCGCACACTGTGCCATCTGTTTAATTTCACCTAATAGAACCTTCCAATGTCCTCAGAGGCCAGATGAGGCTGCTGTGAATGCTGGAAAAGTCTCTCACCTTAAGGTGAATTTGAAGCAGCACCTGAGGTCTGAGAATCCAAAAGCTGCAAAATGTCCTGTGATATTATGATCACATAAGAGGGAATGCTTCTGTCCACTCTGCTGCTATTCTTATTGGCCCCTTCAATTGCTCCTGCCACCAGAGGCATGAGCCAGCCATCTGTGGCATAACCTTCAGCTCTGCAGCCAGCCAGGGCCTATAGGATACCTTGGAGTAATTGGACTCAGTAGATTATTCCGAGAGTCAAGATTATCACAAGGAAAATAAATTGGTTGGGTAGATTCATAGGTGTCTTCTTGCTGGTGAATGGAATAATTTTGAGTGTCTTGGGGCATGTTCAGAGAGACATGGCTGGAAGCCAAGAATGCTTTATGCAGCTAAAGAATGGTACAGGTGATATGGAGAAGACATGACTTTCTTGTCCAGCATAGCTGGGCATGTGGCATATGTGAAGAGAGTCTCCTATGTCATTGGATAATTGGTTTTCTAGTTCTTCCTTTACAATTTTTAGCACAGAGGATAAATTACAAGAAAGTAAGATGGCTTGTTTGGGAGGTTTTGGTAAGGGAGCGAATGAACAGATGGCTGAACCAGGGGCAACTGGTGAGAGATAAGCCTGATTTTATCCCACCGCATATGGGAAAAAGTTCAAGAATGTGGGATTGATTGAAAAGAGTTAGGAAAAACTGTCCAAACAGTCCACTAAGATACAAATTCAACCACTGTTGAGTCATGGGGGTGAAGAGTTGGATCTGAACTTCCAAGTCTCCCTGCGAAGGTATCCATGATCATGCAGCTTCCACCATTGGGCCTTTTGCTTGAGGGCAGTTGTTATGTGGGGGCGGAGGAAGATTTGGTGTTTGGCCATGTCTGGGAGATGTCAGGCTGAGCGTGCTCTAAAGAGAAAGGGGACAGGAGCAGCTAGGCCTCATCTCCAAATGGGAGACAGGATTTGGGGATGGAACCCCTTGCAGTACTGAGGAGTCTTTAGGGCATGGAAGTTGACATTACAGGAACAGAGAGTCAAAGAGTCTGGGAGCCTCTGGAAATTTGAGCAGAAGCAGCAGGGTTTTTTTTTTTTCTGACCACTCTCTCCCCAAAATTAATCATGAATTCCAAGGTCTTTAATCTTTTCATCACACATGTTATATAATTTAAGAAATTGTTCATGATTGTTTGATTATTTGATTTCTGTCAGAAAGAGTTGAATTTCTCTATCCACAGAAGTACAGAATGTTTTATATATTACAAGTTTCACTTGCTCATTTGTATGTCACAGATGGAACCTTAAAAAAAAAATCTCCTACACTCTTTCATAATCAAATTGTGTTCAGTAACTGATTATCAGGGAATAAAATCTTCACAGTCATATATGAGGTACAAGAATTTTTGCTAAAATACAAAAGAGCAAGGAAAATGGGAAAGAAGATGGGAGGATGCTAAAATAAACATCAACAAAATTGCCATCTAAGATTAAAGCAAAACACATCTTGCAAGTGAGCAAAAAAAAATCACCTTTTCTAGAAAACGTCTGACCCTTCCTCAAAGGGCCTGATTTTCAATATGCATGGAATCGCCAAGGTTGGATTAATTCCAGCAAAGTTTGAAAGCACTGCAAGATTTCCATAGTTCCCCATGTAGTTTGAATCTCAAAAATTTAGTGCTTATAATGAAAACATGCACAGATTCTTAACTATAACAACGCTAGCAGGCATTGCTATAATAGCAAGACAATTTAGTGATAATGGGTGAGTAGGAAGAAAATTAAGTAGTTTGCTGAGATACAAAAAAAACCTAAGCCAGAACATATTTGGCCTTATGTTCACTTTCAAATACAAAGTCAGTTCATTAGTGTAATTTAACCTTTTCATAAGTCTTTCAATGATAAATTCCATTAATATATTGGAAATGCCAGCTGGTAGGAATAGCCCATGATTGTAAGGGGTATTGAAAAAGGTTGGTTGGACTCTGCTCCCTTCCTGCCTCCTCCAGCTCAGCAAAATGAGTGGATGACAGGTGGTTACCTTTCCTGACTTGCAGTAAATGTCCTCATTCCACTCCTTTCAGCCAGAGCCCCAGGGCAAGCCGGGGTGTGCAGCCATTTACTACAATAATAGCAAGACAATTTAACTGTAATGGATAAGTAGGGAGCAAATTAAGCCGTTTGCTGAGATACAGAAATGAAGCCAGAAAATATTTGGCCTCATGTTAGGCTTCAAATTCATAGTCAATTCATTAGTGTAATTTAGTCCTTGCATAAGCCTTTGAGTGATAAATTCTACTAATACATTTGAAATGCCAGCTGTAAGAATAACTCATGGAGTATTGAGTAAAATTAAAAGATGGGCAAGAATAAATCCTTCATTCTCATCTCATATGGGAAGATTTATGAAGGCCTTTGAGAAGAAGCATCTGTCTGCTAGCTGTAAATTGAGAGTATTAAGGGAAAACATTGGAATATTTTGGTTACATTAGAAAGCGGAATATATTAGCACAAACGCTTTTGAGAGCTTTCCCTTTGGGCTTGAAGATAACTCTTGATGAAGAACATGTGAACTTTTAGAATTCATCTCTTGCTTGGGAACAAAGGCCATAGCACAAACAATATTAAATGGTTGGTGTCTCAGGGAGTGGTTTCTAAGAAATACAATTTTGTATGGAATGCTGGTACTTTCTTTTTTAGATGTATATTGTTTTCTTTAATACTGTTGAGTGATCCCTTTCAAGCCCATAGAGGCTCCAAATCAGAGAATGTGGAACAAGGTATGGAGAATATAACCAGCTAGGATTTGACTTTCCTTAACAAAAAGAAGAAAAAAATTCAGTCCATTTCAACACTTGGTCTCCTTTGCTGGTGTCTTCAAATTGGATACCTTAATAGTAATAAAAAACAAACAAACAAACAAACAATAGTTCATTCAAAAAGAGAGAAGGAGAAAGGGAGCAAATTTTCTTAAGCACCTATTACACGCAAGGTACCTTATCCAGGTTAGCTTGGTTGTTCTCCAACAAATTGGTGAAACATTTTGCATTCCCAACTTATAGGAGAGGAAACTATGGTCTCAGAGGGAATCAATTAACTTGCCCAAGGATACCAGGTAGTTAGTAGTAAAACTGGAAAGTAAACCTAGGTATGCCTGAAGGAGTCAGAATCAGGCAGAGGTTTATTGGCAAGGGGAACCTGGGATATTCCAAGACTGACTCATGGTTACAAGCTTTTGACTTTGTGCTGTATCTAGACAAATCACATTCAGGGCCTCTGGTATTTTCCTTCTTGTCAAGATGTTAGTTTTGGCCATACCTGTGTTCTTAAACTCTCTCTGCTCAGAGTTGACATCTCTGGCTGGAGTTCCCTGGACTAACCCCCATCCATCTTCAATTTTGCTTTTGGTTTGCAGGAAAGATGAGGATATGCTGCCTACTGCAGCCTTAGGCCCAGACAACTACACCCACACCCAAGGCCCATGTTTTAGCAGGCACCTTTCTGGCCCTCCTCCAGCTCTGTCCTTGTCCACTAGTGCTGCCAGATTAACAAATAAAAATATAGGGCACCCAGTTATGTTTTAATTTCAGGTAATAACAAATAATTTTTTTCCATATATGTAGATCCTATGCAGTATTTGGAATGTTCTTATACTAAAAATTTTTTTATTGTTTATCTTAAATTCAAATTTAACTGGGTGTCCTATATTTTTTCTGGCAACCCTACTCCCTGTGAGCCAGAAGTGTGATGGTCAAGTTTTTATGCCCACCTGGAGATCCACTAGTAGAGCCTAGAATCTAGACCAGGTTCCAAGTATTGGGATTCTAGAATTCATTGTCCAAAGGGCCCCAAGTCTGCTTCCTGAGCCTGTATGGGCCTCTTCTCTGGATCTGTCCAAGGGCAGACCATGCCCCTGACATGGGCAGACCTTGGTTAAATGGTGACTATTGAGGTCAGCTGGATGCAGTGTGTATGTGCATTTCTATGTGTCCACTTGCATGCATTTGTTTTACAGGACTGAGTCAGGGATGAGAACAGAAGGGGAACAGGCCACAAGGGCTTCCATTTGAACTTTTGCCCAAGTCCCCAGAGGTGTTAGAGGTTGGGGTGTCCTGATCCTTTCCTGGCTTGCCATGTCATCCAATTTATGGTTTGCCCCCACCTTCAGCATCTCTTCTCCTGCTTGGCATGACAGTAGCTAGGGACTTCCCCTGATAGAGATAGAGAGGGGAGCCATTGGTGGTGCAGTGTGACTGGGGTGGTGGGACAGGAAGAGGGCAGGGAGAAAGGAGGAAGAATTGGCTGTTTCCACAGAGACAGAGCTGTGGTGCCACACCTTTCTTTGGTTAGTTTCCTGGGTGAAGAGCAGCAGGCTTGAAAGGGAAAGATTAGAGCCTGTGCCATGCCTGAAGGGCAGAAGACAGGTTCTGGACTCA
This sequence comes from Tolypeutes matacus, assembly GCA_026826555.1. Taxonomy (NCBI): domain Eukaryota; kingdom Metazoa; phylum Chordata; class Mammalia; order Cingulata; family Chlamyphoridae; genus Tolypeutes; species Tolypeutes matacus. Next base: position 36,497,822 of record JAKSZT010053764.1, on the reverse strand, counting down.
GAGAATGAGTGTCATATGGCTTTGGACCAGTCCCTTTACGCTCTGAACCTCAGGTGTCTCATATGCAGAGTGGGACTAACGATTCCTAGATCGCGGGGTTGCCGTGACTATTCAACGACGTGACATGTGTAAAAGGCTTTGCCCAGTACTTGGCATCCATGATTATTAATTTGACTGGTAGAAGTCGAAGCCAAGTATAGTTCTTAGCATAGTGGGCACTCATTTGGTCAATGTTAGCCCTAACTATGATTATTCCCAACTGTTCCTTGGAGGTAGCTGTAAGGCAGCCTCCTTCTCAGTGTCACTTAGAGGACAGAGAAAAGACAAAGAGGAATGAGTCAGAGGAAACAGGTACATTACACTTCAGCACAAAGGGAGCCAAAGCTTCTTTGCAGGGAAAAGCGAGAAAGCCCTGGATCTCTCTGGCTGTGCCTCGCACATGTAGGTCTGAAGCCTAGGAACCTACCAGCCCTGGCTCCATTTACAACCCCCTGATTTGAAAAGACGTTGCTTATCAAGTGACTTTCTGAAACTGTTTGTCCTCTTGCTTTCTGCTCCCCCTCCTACTTTCTCTCACGGTAGTAATAGAAACTCTTGGGAAACCGTAAAAATGGTGTGTATCATTTTCAAAGAACTTAGGGGCAGGAGAAGCAGGCCTCACCTGTGGCCCGAGAGGGGAGAGAGTATGATTTGAAACCATGAATAATGGGAGCGGGAGAGAAGCTGGCAGAACAACCCCTGAGAAGCAAATGAAAAAGGAAAGGGTAGGGTGGATGGGAAACTGCTCAGGCCTGAGGAGGTCCCATGAGAACGACATGGGCTCCACGCTCCCAAGATTCTCAGTGGCAAGTATCATTAAATTGAGAGGAATCAAGGGCAATGAGGAGGGTGGGGTGATTAGGAGGTATTTGGGGTGTTCTGCTGCCATCACCACTCATCTTGCCCTGGGAAGAGAAATGACAGGACTGTCCCAAATTGAATCTGTGACCCCCCCCCCCCCCCGTATTGTTAGTAATAAGACCAACTGGTTGAACTCTATACCTTTTCCATTAGCCTGGGAATTTAACTACCTCTTATAATACTCTTTCTGTGGGGAAAGTGTTTTCTGACACCCTCATTTTCTCATTTCCCCATTGACCAAGAAATGAATTTCTGGAACACAACCCTGAAAGCTGATGGTTGAGGCTGCCCACCCAAGAGGTACCTGCCCTGTTTGGTTTCAGGCACACAAACAATGGAGGCGTTGGGAACAGATCAAAGAGATCTCCACGTGGATGCCGTGTGCAACAAATAATGCCTCCAGGAACACAGAATCCCTGGGAACATCCCCCCTGGAAGCTGGATGGGACCCAGAGGCACATCTTCTCCCACCTTCACCTTTGTATCTCCCTTATTCCTGTCTCCCACCCTTTCCTGCATCCACTCACAACCTACCCTTCTTCCTCCCAAGGAGAAACCTACCCTTCTCTAGAAAGTCATCGGAATTCTTCTCAATTTAAAATATCTATAGCAAATGGGAATCCACACTATAGGGTCTATTTCTTTATTTCATTCTTAGACAAAACTTGTATTAATATTTCATGCATTCATTTGAATGTTATTGTCTGGTGGGTTTTTTTGTTTTGTTTTTGTTTTTTGTGTTTTTTTTTAGGGCAAGGACTGTCTTAGGATTCTGTACCTCACAGAATATTCTCCAGTCCTAAGTCTTGAGAATGTTCCTGCAGCTATACGGTTTGCTTACAAGTTTACAGACAGCTGCCACCTGATTGATCTTCAAACCACTGTCACCACCATCGTCACTGTACACAACCCTACTGTCACCACCCCATATCACCACTTCCACTGGGAATTTTGGATAGCAGTTTAGAGTTCACTAAGTGTCTTCACGCATGATATTTGATTTTATATTCCTAACTACCCTATCCAGGTAGATATTGTTTATTATCCCATTTCACAGAAGATAAAATAGAGGATCAAAAAGTTGTGTGTTCCTGGAGTCAAAATTTTTCATACTCCAGAAATACACATCTTCATGGTACTGAAGTGATATTCTGATTATATAATAAGCCTTCCCAGATTTTAGTGGTATAAAATACAACCATTTTCTTATGCTCCAATTCTGTCAGCCAGGAGTTTGGGCAGGGTGCAGCGGGGATGGCTTGTCTCTGCACATGATGTCTGGGACTCACCTGGGTGGGTTGCATGCCTGGAGCCCTATTCTTCCAGGCATCTGCTGAGGCTGGAATGTATAAGGCAGTTCTTTCACTCACAGTTGTCTGGCACCTAGGCTGGGATGGCTGATAGAGCTGAGAGTTGGTCAACACTGCTCTTTCTCCATGTGGCCGTTCCATGTGGCTAGTGTGGGCTTCCTCAGAGCATGGCTGTCTTAGCCTCGTCAAACTTCTTGCACAGTGGCTGGCTTTTTCCAGAGCAGGCAGCCCAAGCCACCAAGATGGAGCTGCATGACTTCTTATGATGTAGCCTCAGAAGACATGCAGGGTCACTTCTGTCAATTCTACTGTTACACATGGCCAGACCAGACCAGCGTGGGAGGCAGCTACACAATGGCATGAATCCTGGGCAGTGTGGTTCATCAAGGAGCATTCTTTGGAGATTGGGTACCACGGTTATTTTAATTCTATTTTCATTACAAATCATACATGTGCAGCCTATGCCTGTGTCTTTACTGAAAATGTTCTTGGAGACAACAAATAATGTCAAAAAACAGACCTTTTTCTTGTGCAACTCTAAGTTAGAAAGTCTGTAGTTTATACCTGCAATTTCCCCTGTTCATTACTAGGTTAGAGGCATGAATCAATATGGCAAAAATACCATGTTACAATTTGTTTCCGTTGATCACAGAAATTGCAAAAGAGACAGAGTCATGTAATGAAAAGCAGCATTGGCTTCCATGTGGCTAAATTTTCTTTAAAAAAAAAAAGCGTTTTTTATATAAATAAAAACTAACGTCAATAAATAAAATAATTTAAGCTCTTTTCCAAGAAAATGTATATCTGATTTTAAAAGTGTACTCTGGTATCTACTGTAGTCTGTTTCATAAATTAAAGTGACTTTTTGAGGAAGTGAGTTGGAATTCTACTGAAAGCAATGACTTTCTTCAGTTTGCTACAGTATATATTTACTGAGCAACTACTAGATGTCAAGCAAGCATTGTGCCCAGTACTGGCTATATCAGTAAGCAAATCTGGAACAGTATCTTATAGTAAAGAGGGGAGATCATGGAGCTTATAATATAGAAGGGAGAACAAAACATACAATTAAAATATAGTGGTGAATATTAAGGGGTGCAGTTTTTTGTTTGTCTGGTTTTTTTGTTGTTGTTTATTATTTACTATTAATATTGGAATAATGAAAATACTCTAATAATGATTGAATTGATTAATGCACAACTATGTGATTATACCAAACACCATTGGTTGTACACTTTGGATAGATTGTATGCTTTATTGATATGCATCAATAAAACAGATAAAAAAAAATACTGTCATAAATCATATGACTGCACAAGTACAGGGAGATGTCAGAGTACAAAGCAGAACCATGCAGCCCAGGCTTTGCTGGAGTCAGAAAATGTATCTAATACAAAGATATAATATGCATTCAATGTATAATACTCAGAGAGTGGCTCTACTTTCTAGAAGTCACTTTTGGAGCCAAACTTCCCCACTGCATCTACATCATATGAATTTTTGTTTCTTAAGAGAGAAACCCAATTATCTGACTTTTAAAACAGGGTCAAAAATGGCCTGCAAGCTTAAGAAAATTCAATGTATAAGAATGACAGCTCCTTGTTTGGATTTGCTAACACAATTTTGTTTTGTTTTTTCTCCTAAGCCTCACATGAGCCACTGTAGCTGACTGGCATTATACTTCTTATCAGCATTGTTGTATTTAACTAGCTACTAATTACTTCATAATTATAGCCCTCTTCCCCCCAGAGTAATCATGGAAACTGCCTTTAAAAATACTGCTAAATTTTAAAAACAGTTCATTTTGGAACTTCCTTCTGTGCTTGACCCTCTTTGGTTATATTTCTTTAACTGAGTGAACTTAAATTTATCCTTTTCTCCACTAAACTCCGTTTGGATAGGGCCAAATTCTTCATTACCTTCCTGAAATGAGTTATAAAGTCAAACATTATCATAACTCACTCTCCTTAAAAATGCCTTTCCAAAGGTCTTTGACAGGATTTCATATATGTAGACTTGAAAAAGAAAGAAAGAAAAAAAAAAACTGGGTGATTTGATCAAGAAATTTTCCTGTACTTTGCATTTAATGAAGTCTTTCAAGCTGTTGTTCAAAGACAAAAAGAAATGATGAGATGAGTCATAGGTCCTAGCAGCATTCCCCTTTATCTTCTTAGGAAGTCAAGTTCTATTGAAGAAGAGAAGGTGAAGATCTAAGGCCATCTGTGTTCACAGGGGCACCCAACCAGGCCAGGTGAGACAAAAAGCAGAGTGAGGGGTGGATTTCTGAAAATTTACTGTGAGGTCAAAGAAGAATGCACAGCTTTTGGCTTAAAGAGGATTGTCTCTACCTTTGGGCTGTGCAAGATCATGCTGACAATTGATTATGATGTTCTCTGAAGAATCTTCCCATTTTCAGCAATGCTACCAGTTCTGATTCTTAGAGAAGGAGATTAAGAAAAATACATAGGTGTCCTAAATTCCTCTCCCCTCCCTGGGGCCCCCAGAGGGCTAAATGGTGTACCAGCTACATTAGTTTACGGTACTTCCAAAGAGTTCACCCATCTCACCTTAGTAAGCAGCCTCCTAGGAGAGAAACCTTTGCTTTGCCTTGCTGAAGGATCATCCAGCCTCATAATCCACACAACTTCGCCCATTCTCGGGTGGACATCCAATTAGTCCCCACTGACTGACCAAACCAAGCATCCAAAAAGAATTTCTTGGCTTTTCATTGTGGCCCTAGGATATCTGCCCACTTCTTGGTATTTTGAAAATTGTCCTCCTAGTTCTGCTCTAAGTTTCTGAGCAATGAGAATACAGAAATAAGGAATTTCTTCTGGTAAACCAGCAGCACTGTTTGGGCATCCTTTGGAGATTGCTGGGTGTGCACAGTCACTCACGACTGTGCCAGGGAGGCTGCCGGAGAAGCCTTCACGTTAAATTTAATTTTACCTGGCCTTTGAGCAATTATTCAGATTGACATTCCCATTTTATTGTTAAGGAAAAAAATATGCTTCTAAAGTCTTTAGCAATAATACACAAGGTTTAAGCACCTAGCTGGGTCAAACTTTCAAAAGGCTTTTCTCGTCCTCACCCTCCAATATGTTCTGTTTCCGAGTTCATATATAATAGAAATGTGCTAACTATCCTTTATGCTAGGAGCTTTTCTACATTATCTTACTTAATATTTGCACTCTGTGACATAGATATCATTGGACGCTTCTATATCACCTGGTGCAGTTATTAGTACATAGCAGGTTCTCAATAAATTCTTCATGCATGAATGAAGAAATCCTAATAAATGCTAAATAAATGAATGAGCTTAGAAAAGGGCTCACGGTTAAGTGACTTGTTCATAACCACCTATGCTGAAGAGCTGATATTTAGGTTAAAAAATACATGGTTGTAAAGGAGGAGAGGATTGAAGACCTGCTCTAAATGAGTTTTCCCATCCAAAATTTTTTAGTTCTTTTGGCATATATCAGTAGCTTCTGGCACTTATAAATAGGTGGAACTATATGTTTCCTCACAGATTGTATTTGTTGATGAAAGCAAGTGCTAAGAAGGAATCCCACCATACTTACAAAAGTCATTAGCAAATGGGTATGAGAGCAGTCATACAGCCATTTCTTGGAAGCTTCTTGAAATCCCCACTCCTTGTCCTGTTAGACATTCTGGCAAGCACCTTACTTGTAAGGTGAACCCCAAGGCAATTGCAGCAAATATTCTCACAGCAGTATAACTGATCTCCTGGTCCTGCCAGGGAAATTCTGGGGGCAAATCACTCCTTCCCATTTTTCTCTAACCAAGACTTAGGTTGTTGATTTGTACTCTCTGAGCAAGAAATACAACTTCAGCAAAATACCTAGCTCAGAGTTCCGTGTCATCTTTTTTTCCTCAACTCTAGTTCTCTGACCTTCAATTTGTGGGAATAAGAACATGTCAGCACTGTCCAATGAAACACTTGGTGCCCTGCACTTACACATACCATTGCCCCAACATCTTTTAAGTACCTGCCATGGACTCGGCAAGCATTGGGTGCTAGTGAGGCCCTGGGACACTGGGATGAAGACCTTCACAGCCCTGGACACATATAGTTTGTAAGGGTGCTTGACAAATGCCAGAAGCATTCAAGTGTGTTGGGTGTTGCAAGGAAGGGCAGGGTGTTAGGAATGCAACAATAGCCTCATTCTTTAAGACCTTTACTTCCCCAAGAGTTAGATTGTTGGGCCCTAAGACATCCTCAGTCCTGACTCTTACTTCTCTTGCTTGAGAAAGATACACAAATGACTCCAGGATATATGGCTGTGTTTTCTTCCCAGATGATAGACATCACAGTCTTTAGCTACCCTAGAATTGGACTGGGTCTCAGAACTTTCTGGTACTAGTTCACATGCACATTAGGCTTATGAATAAAAACTTAAAAGGGTAAAACACGGGATGAACTGACTGCGCCAGATAGACATTATACCATGCCTTATAGATTAATGGCAGAATAATGATAATCTGAAGCCATGAGCCTGAAGCCAGCTTATGTTTGCTTTATTATCTATAAGTCTGTCATTTTGTTTTACAAAGCTGATAGCTGGCATATGAACTACCACATTCTACCAAATGTTAGTTTCTCCCCGTTTGGTCCTCCAAAGTGTGTTATAAAACACGCTGGAGAAAAATAAAGTATAATGGAAAGAGCTGGGGCTTTGGAGTTGGGCAAATTCTAGCTTCAGCACTTAGCAACTGTATATTGTCAAGCCTTCATAATGGGAAATAAAACAAATCTGTACTTCACAGAATCACACATGTTTCAAAAGCTATTGTGGGCAAAGCCCTGTGACACTAGCTGCCCTGCACTAGGCCTGCCTAGGCAAGCCTCGCCTGGCCATACCGTGGATCCTGTGCACGGATGCTTACTGGAAAGCTACTTTCCACATTTCCACAGAAGAAACACAAGAAGATTTCTGAGCACATGAGAGCTGGTATCTACCAAGCTGTCCATCTTCATGAGCTCGAGCAGGGCACATAACTCACTGGAGGCCGCACACTGTGAATTCTCCAACTTTTTATGCAGATAATGCCATGACAGATCAGTTATTAAATACAAAATATACTATGCCATATAAATCTTTGCTTTCATTGCTCTTTTCTGGGCTGAGCCTACTCATGAGAAGGGTTTGAAAAATTAAAGGCCTAAAAAGGGTAGGTGTAGAAGGCTAGCACACAACATATTTGGGTGATTTGTGAGCGTGGTGGTAATTTTGCAAAAGTGATTTTTGGGATCAGTGATTATATTAATTATCATTCTTTCTGTTCCAAGTAAGAGAAACCAAACTAAAGCACGGATTTTGAAAAAAGGAAGACTAATGTACTGGTTTAGGTAACTGAAAAGTTCCAGACTCGATCCAGATGCCCAAATGATATGGTCAGGCATCTGTCTCTGTCCATCTCTTGTTCTGTTTTTGCATCTGAGTTGACCAAAGACGTGGCAAAGATGGTCACTAACAGTTCCAGGATTACTTTCCTCGAACTTAGAAACACGAGAAGAAGTAGAGCCCCTCCTTCGTGACTTCTCCAGCAAATATTCTGGAAAGTATTCTAATTAGTTGTCCTGGAGCAGTGTGTTTATACTTCAGTTTATCTCTTTGGATAACTGAAAATAGTTTTTTGCCATACACAAGCTAATATTGGCCATTATTGCTTATTGGTTGCCAGGCCAAAATGTTTCTAACTGTGCCCTGTATAAACAATAGGAGGGAAACTTTCTTAGAGTTATTTAGAGGATTCAAATCCCTGTGACATTCTCTACATAAACTAAGAAACTTTTTAAAATGCATTCACTGTGTATGTAAGTAATGCAGCCCCCTACTAACTGAGGCAGCCCTGTGCGCGGCAGGGGAGAACACAGCACTATTAGGGAAAACCATCTCCTCTCCTCATATTAGTCCTGGATGACTTCATAGAGAAGACACAATTTCCTGATTCTCTTTTAATTTTATTTTATAACCACTCATATTTGGACTTTTATTGGCTAGTTGTGTTGCCAGCTTGCTTCCCCCAACTTTTATTTGTGCTGGATATTATTAGAGTAACATTTGGTGCTCTTATCAGAGAAAGGAGATGGTCTCGCAGCATGAAAAGACAGATTAAGAAAACTGAGTACTTTGTAATTACAGCCAAGCTTCTATCTATAAGATAAGAAGCCAAGACATTTGATTTTCTTTTCTATAAAATGAGAGGACTAGTCTAGCCAGTGCCATCCAATGGAACTTTCTGTGATAATGGGCATGTTCCATGTGTGTATTATCCCAATACGGTAGTCACTGGCACATGTGGTCTGTGAGCACTTGAAATATAGCTAGTGTTACTGAGGAACTGAATTTTTTATTTTACTTGATTTAAATACTGTTAAATTTTAATTTAGATGCCCACACATGGCTAGAGGTTACCGCACTGGGCTGCAAAAGAAGCAATCTCTATGGTCCCAATAAACTCCCCAATTCTAGAGTTTTAGAATTAGCCTACATGTGAGAGTTGTTAACTCTGGGCTTCTCTGTATGAAAGTCCTTTTGAGTGTCAAAATCTATTTTGTGTTCTCAAACACTGAAATTTCCATTCAGCTTTCTGATTCAGCTGAAAGATGAGTAAAGGCACATATAAACTGAAAAGCTCCCAGGGGAATGGCTGGCATCTTGGCAAGGCTCTTGTCAGTTAAGCATTCCAGCAGACTCCAAGAATATATTATTACCCTGGTGAACTATTCTCCAGATATGGCAGCCAAAGACACTCTAAAATATTGTGGGGAAGCTGGAGACTTCTTCCCAGCCTTTTCTGATATAAACTATAGTTTCAGGTTCCTCAGGTACACATACTTGCAAGGGGACTGTGTTTGCACCAAGCACGGTGACATGGAGATTTAGAAACATACCGGTTAATAGAACCAATAAATGCCCAGCATGTATGGCAAGATACCCAAACTCAGAGAAGGTAAAAGAGTAAGATGGGAATTATCACAGCACCTAGGATTGGGTCTGTGCAGTAAGCATTTGGTCTGCCTCACCAGCTGGCAGGCATCAGTTTGGATTGGTCAATGCTCTATTCTGAAGGGTTGGGACTTTTCCCAAAATTATCATCCCTAGGGCTGGTTGGTTCAGATTAGCTAGAAGAGCTGAGGGCACTCAATTTTAAGTTGACTCCTTGTCCAGGCTATTCCCTGGGTAGCAGATCAGCTTTCTCCAACTTTGCTTTATGCCTCACTGCCCAACCCATGAGCCCACCCGGCTCAAGGTATAGAAAGTCACCTTGAAAGAACCACCTGGCACAAAGACTTGAGGAAACTTAACAAATTGCCAGGTGCTCTTCTTTATATGTTTGCCTCCAAAGAAGTCAGACAGGTGAGGCAACACAACCAAGCAGAAAGAGTGGAAGTTTTAGAATCCCTCCACTGACGCTGACATACAGCTCAACCACCCTCCATGCCCAAAGTCCAACACTGATGCCAACTTTTCCTTCTCCAAATTCTGAGCAATGTAAAGGATCATGGCAGACAACTTGGGTTAACTACATTGATCTTGCTTTATTCAAATGCCATGGAAGACAACATCAGTCTAAGTGTCAACCTCCAGTTCAGAAATAGTGCTGAAACTCTCTCTTGGGTTTTTAATTTCAGGGATTCTGTCAGGACTGGCTCCCAATAGAGAGAGTCTCCATGTCCGGGCATCTAAGGTTGTCCTAAAAATAATTTTATCGATCTTCTGCTTATATCTGGTGATAGCTGAATGTTTATTAAGCATTCATTTAACAAATATTTACAGAGAACCTACTACATGTCAGAAATTATTCCAGGAACTATTCTAGTAGTGAACCAAACTTCTATGGATGAGGGGTTGGGATGTGGGATAGAGAAAAACAGCAAACAAATGAATTAATATTTAATATATTGGAAACTTCTGGAGAAAAAAAAGCAACACAGTAAGGATGATAAGGAGTTAGGGGTTGCTATTTTTATAAGGTAGTCAGGGCAGGCATATTTTTGGTAAGAAAATGTTTGGTAGACTGAATTGGGAAGTGAAGAAGGAAGCCATGTTATTAACTGATGGAAGAGTGTTGCAGGCAGAGGGAATGGTAAGTGCAAAGGCCAGGGGCAGGAAGGCGCTTGGTGAATTTGAAGACCTTCAGTGAGACAATGTGGAGAGGAGTGAATAAGGTAGAAAGTGGAAGAAGATGAAATCAGAGGGAAATGTGCATGTGTGTGTATCAGGGAAGGACATTAGGGCCTTATAGGGCATTGCAAGGAAGTGGCTTTTATGCTGAGCAAAATGGGAAGCCACTGGGTATGAATATAGAAACAGCATGACCACACTTACTTATGAGAAGTTTCACTCCTGTTACTGTGTGGAGAAAAGTTTGTGGTAGAGTGAGAGCAGAAACAGGACAACGGTGGAGGCAGCAAACATGGTCAGAGTCTGATAGAGATAAGAGGATTTAGTTACGAATTGAATGTAAAGTGTGAGAAAGCGAGGATTCTGGGACTGACTCTAGGGTTATCATGAAAGCAGTCTCTTACTGCTCCATCTTTATGTATCTTAAGAGATAGAATGGTAGACATTTGCTGGAATAAGGTACAAAAACATCTGAGACGTTCAACACATATTCCAGTAAGTAAGGATCATCGAGCCTAATCTTTCTGATACAGATTTGGGAGTCAAAAAGATGTTGGTAGGATGTAGGTTTTCAACCACTTATTCCCTAGCTTAAGGCTTCTACCCATCCCAGGTCCCCATCTCTTCCTCTTATACGATTGTTGTAAGAATTAATTAGGTAAGTAAAGCACTAAGCATAGGGGCTGGCAGATGGTAACCACCCAGTTCAGTTATACCTACCAAAGCTAATTTCCACTATTGTACATCACAAATGAAACAACTTATAAAATCAGAGCAATGAACTCATTCTTTTTTATGTTGGCATCAGTTTATGTTCATAAAAGGCTTAATTGCACTTTCTCCACTCTGACACTCTAGAGACTGAAAGGATGAGGGAGGTGGGACTGGGCAGTGGGTACCGACTGGGACAAAAGATAATTCTCAAGAGGAATTTGTTCTTTCCCTTCATTTTGGTGTGGCTGCCAAGTGGGAGTTCACATCAGAGTCTATCGTAAAGCAGCTTTATTAAAAATAACAATAATAAAAAATGGATGCAGGTTAATTCCAGCTATTGACCCTGTGGGCAGTGCTTGTATGGGCAAAAGGGAATGCTTTCCAATGCTGGTATTGATTTCCATGTATAAATCCCTCCTCACAGAATCCTCTTCTCATTGCAGCCGACATAAAAGTAATCATTCTCTTTATGATCAGTCCTTCAAGTCAGACCCCAAGCCACTTGTAAAATAGAGGGGAAAAAAATGCTGGGAAGGAGAGGCCTGCAGCAGGAAGGCATACTGAGGAATCTCCTTTTATGAGGAGTGCCCTAGGATAGCTCTAAACCCCAAAAGCTAAGTGCCCTGAAGACAAGGTGAGACAGTGGTGAACGTAGCAGCAAAGTGGAACATACTGGAAAATCCATAGAGGGTGCGTCATGGAAAATGGATTGTTCTGTAAACTGAAGGGAGCCTGGGATGGATTCACCTTGCAGGACTCACTTGGTGTATACTGAGCTCTCGTGCTCTCTCTCTCTTACACACACACAAGAGCCTTCACCATTTCTATCCCCACCCTGACTCTGTCCCACACATCAGGGAACTCTTGTTCACTCCAGTCCTTTAGCCCAAGTTCATCGCAATATCCTCCATCCTCTCAACTCGTACTGGGCAAAGTGCCGCCACCAGGCTTGGGGATGTGTGCTCCATCAGCAAGACACAGGTTCACAGCTGTAGGGCTGGAATTCCTGGGTTCTGGATACCCAGAGCATGGTCTGGAACTGTGCTGTGAAGTACAGTAGCCCCTGGCCACACGTGGCTATTGAGCCTTGGAATGTAGCTGGTCTGAATTGAGATGTGATGCAAATATAAGATACACTCTGGATTTGAAGACAGGACAACCAAGAATGTAAAATATCTCAATCATTTTAATTTTGATTCCATCTTGAAATAATGAATCTGTTCTTTTTGCTTTTTATAATGTGGCTACAAGAAACTTTAAAATGACACCTATGACTCACATTACATTTCTATTGGACAGAGCTGGTCTAAGACCAGTGGTTCTCAAAGTGTTTTCCCAGGACCAACAGTGTCAGCATTACATGGGAATTTGCTAGAAAGGTTAATTCTCTGGCTCCATACCAAACCTACTGAATCAGCACCTCTGGAGGTGGAGCCCAGCACTCAGTATTTTAACAAGCCCTCCAGGTGATTGTGATGCGAAGAAAGTGCAGCCTAGCTGTGGGCATTTTCCCTTGGCCTGGAACTGAACCACAGGGCACTGGAATGGACTTTGGATGCAGAGGATTGAGGGAAAGGGAGCAGAGCCCCCTAAAATCTCAGGATCCCAGTTTCCACCCTACCCCCAGAGCAGGGCTAGTTCTGCTCTTTGCCCACCCCACAGTGCCTGCCCGGGATTGTTCTCCAGCCTACGAGGAGATGTATTTATTCAAAAGGGTCCTGTCAACTCGCTAAATAAAATCACTGGCTTAGGCTGGCAAATATTGACTCAAGCTGTTACGCTTTTATGTATTTCAGCAACCCCCAATGTTCGAGGGCTCAGCAAGCAAACAAGAACAGGTACAGGAAGTTATTGTAGTGTTTGGGGCCCCTGTTTGTTTTTGTGCAGCTGAAGCCTGTAGCCCATTGTGTGAGGCTGGTTACTAATGACCTTGTTATGGAGCACTCTGCAGTTGATAAGGCCAAAGGCTTTAATAGAATACAAATGCATTTTACATTTCCACTTGAAGAGTTTATTTTAATTGTGTTTTGAAATATACTGTACCCTAAAGGGCTCTCTTTCCCCAGCAATGTCCTTCCTCAAAATAATGCGCTGCAAAATGCATAATATGGTGATGTATAAATGGGCAGTTTTGAATTCAATTTGAAGGATAGCTGATGGTATCCATTTAGGTCTTCAGGGTTAGGAGGAAAGAAGGAGTGGTGGGCTGCCTCATGAAGAGTGGCAAGGAGCTGTGCACTCATCACTCACGGCTTTGAAGAATTAGAAAGTGTCAGAAATCCCTTGGAGGTTTCTGCGTTTTCTTTAATTAGCCTCTTGGTGCAGCCATAATGATAGAAACAGTATTTTTTTTAAGTTTCTGATTCTAGCTGGAGAATGAGGGCACAGCTTCGGCCTGCACAGGGTTGGGGACAGATAGAAGAGGCAAGCGGCAAGGGTCTGGCAGCAACCTGGGAATTTGGGGAAATAGCGGAAGGAAAAGGGCAGTGGAAAGCAGGGCTGCTCAAAGTCACTCCTCCATTTTATCCGTTTTTATCCTGTTCCCTTATTTGCTCTTTCACATCATTTTCTCTCCTCTTGCCTCTCTCTTTACATCCTTGGCTATTTTCATTTCCTTCTCCTTTCCCCTGCTCCCTTCAGCCCTCCTTCTCTCTCTTGTGAGGGGGACAGGGAACCCCTTAAAGGAAAATGGAGGGTATTAGCCCCCAAATAAACTCGGTCCCCATGTCCATGCCTACCTCAGGCAGCTGTATTTGCAAATACATTCTTAGGCAACATCTATACCAGGCAGAGGTATACACACATGCACACATGCAAAATATGAGGGACACTTCTCTGCCAACCTGCATCGAAAATCTAAAGGACACTTTTGCCAGAGAGATACCTGACCCTACAAACATTCAGAGTTGGTGCCTTTGACTCTCCCTTTTAAAGCAAGCATGGGGGTGAACTAAATCAGGTGATGCAATGAAGGCACTTAGCACTCAAATATTGGTATCATTGCTGCTTCTGGAGTGAGAGCTTGTCAGCTAAAGGCAGTCTGTAGTTAGATGACCCATTTTACTTTTCTTCTGTGATTTAGACTTTAGTGATGTGGTCAAATAAAAAAAATTGTAATTAATTCGACCTTCATTTCCAGTTGTTATTCTTCTAATTATAATGCAACTAATTTACATAGGATTTAACCCTTAATAAGTTAATGATGAGAACTCTCCGGGGTTTTCTCTTTCTCCCTTACTCTGTGACTTTTTCTTCCTTGACATTTCAAATGAAACCTGGTGATAGAACAAAGTCAGTTCAGTTCACTGGTGGGCTAATTCATTGATGAGGGATGGCACTATGATTTTGCTCCTGAAAGCATGTTCTAATACCAAAGCCCCAGATAAAGACCATGCTCCAAGCCACTGCTCCACTGATTCACCCATGACTTATAGATGTCATTCTCTATTTTCTCAGTGAACAGATTTAGCAGAGTTCTGGGGACCCAGAGCCCAAACAGATTAAACTCTGGGATCCTGAGCTAAACATTCTGGGCTCAAGTCCCATCTAGGGTGGAACCATATTTTTTTTCCAGTGGAGCTGAGACTTTTGACAATTCTTTAGCCCCAGATGCTTCTTTGTTTTAGGAAACTAGAAACAACACATCAGTGTGATTGTGAAACCCTTCAGTTAAATAGATTTTGATGCAGATATCTTCCTTATAACTGTAATAGCCACAGACAAGGAAAACTTTATGGTAGGATTGACTCAGTTCCAATTAGAAGGCCAAGATCCATGCCCATACAATGCTGTTCATTCCTCCCAAGCCCCAACTTCACTGTTAGACTCCTGTTCCTCAAGGTGGGGTCTTGGGGCTTGTTAAACATGCACATATTCAGACCTCATCCTGAGTTACTGAATCAGAATCTCTGGAAGTGGAGTCTGGAAATCTGTAGGCTAGAGTCTGGAAAACACTGTTCTAGAACTGGATGTGGAAACTAATGTTTTGTTGCTGTTGCCTTTTATTTTTCTTTCTAGCATTAGGTGTTTTTTTTTTTTTCTCGAAAAGAAAAGGAATTTATTGTTTTATACAACTATAATGTACATTCATTGTAAAAAATGTTCTGATAGAGAAAAGCTTAAAGAATAAGTTTTAAAAATTCAGTTATTCCCACCACTGATAAATGCTATCATTTTTATCCATTGTGCCTGAGAGTCACCATTTTGTGAGCATTGTTGCTGCTTCCATAGAACCATAGGATAATTCAGGCCAGCAGGGACTGGGAGATTATGTGGGCCCCAAGCCCTCATTTACTAGAGGGAAACTGAGTGATTAACTCTCCTGGACACAAGTACAGCCAATTGCCTGGCATAAATGAGCCTATTAAGTGTCTCTTCCCCTCTCTCCATCAGATGGTAAATGAGGCCTCAGGTTATCTATTCAAAAGGCTAACACTTTAGGACAGGGCTCTGTATTGTTTCAAATCTCAAAGAAGCCTAAATAGTATCTATATCTAATAAGCCTAATGATTTTCCCTTGGGGAAGAAAACAAATGGGCAAAGAAAGATACTAGTGAGGCACACTGATATTATTTCTCCATCTTTGAGGAGGTACATGTCTTAGTTTTCCAGGGCTGCTATTACAAATATCACACAATGGGTTGACTTAGCAGGAATTTATTGTCTCATGGTTTTGGAGGCTAAAGGTTCTACATCAAGGTATTGCTAGGGCTTGCTTTGTCCTGAGTCTGTTCTGGAATCTTGCCACATGGTGCTCTCACTCTCTCTCCTTATGTCTGCTCTGCTGATTTCAGCTGACTTTTGGCTGCTACTGACTGATTGGGTCTGAATTTCTTCTGCCTTATATGGATTCTAGTCATATGGGTTAAGACCCATTCTCTGATTTAGTCTGGGCTCATTTCAATAGGATCTTTGAAGGTCCTATTCACAAATGAGTTCATATCTTAAAAGGTCCTATTTACAAATAGGTTCATACCATAGCAACAGAGACTGAAATGGACATTTCTTTTGCAAAGGACATGATTCAATTCCCAACAGTAGGCTACACAGCCACCATCCATTAGTTAGTTCCCAGAACAATATGCATTAATATAAAGGCAACTATTAATTCAACCATTGCTTTAACATATATTCTTTGAATATCTATTTTGAGATCTAATTTGAGCCAGGCACTATTGCTCTAAGACCAGTGCCTTGGTAAGAAGCAACGTTCACACATCTAGATATATCATTTAAATAAACTTGAGCCATCTTAAAAAATAATCTTATTTCAAGGAGGTCTATCTGAGCCTGGGTTTTTGAGCCTGGGGAAATGGTATGTCTCTTCCTTTAATTTTGATTGCATACACTGCATATCATCAAATGAACTTAATGAGAGTATTCCATCCGTGGAGTTGCTCAATATTTGAAGATTACTTTTTAATGAAATATCTTGTTATCTTTGTCCAAATAATTGATGACCTTTCAAATGGAAACCATATGTAAATATGAGGACAGGAAATCAGTATATTTCTTTGCAAGTAGAAAAAAATAGAAGGCACAAATCTGGTGGAAAGAAAAGAGCAGATGGCTAGGAATCTCCCATTAAATGGAAATGACAACTTCTGGTTGGTGGTTTTAGCATATACCACCCATTTTCACATCATATGCATTATCTTACTTGCTGCAGATGCAGTTACCCATGGCCCTGGCATTAGCTGGTGGGTGGATGCTTGGTGAATCAACAGCACTTGACAAATGTAAGATATTTATATGAAGATTTTACACATTCATATAACTACATTCATTTACTAGAACGTAGATGCATGTTCTAGTAAAACTGTTTGTACTCCTTATAGTCAGGGCATCTGAGGCCAGGAGTTGTTGCACAACTTTCAGGGAAGTGGTCAGTTTCCTGGAAACGCAACGATCCGCTTAAAAGCTTAAAAGCCTTTAAATAATTAGGAACTTTCCAGCTTATCAGATCCACGCCCTCGTTTTATTGATGAGTAAATGAGACTGAGAGAGATTATATGCTTCACCCAAGAACTGGACCTGGGACTCCTACAATGTACTTTCTAGTATATACATCTTGCCTATAGAGCCTCTGAAAGCACATTCATCTGAAGGAAGGAGCCATCTACATACCGTCCCTTTTCAGTGGCATTAAAATGACCTTACTTATATCTTATCTTTAATATCAGCATCCAGCAGTTAGACCGTGGTGACAGCCATGATGGTGATTCACAAGAAAGTCCGGGTATTTATTGAAAAATAACATCTTGCACACTTGGTAAGCCCAATTAAATTGAGGCTTGAAAGCAGAGTGGAAGTGTGTAAGGGAGAGTGTGGGTGCAGAAGCCAAGGGCAAATGAGAGCATTTCTGGAAAGGGTGGCTAGAGAAGGGCCTTCCATAGAAATGGGTGGTCATTGTGAACTTGGAGCAAAATTCAATTAAAGGTTGATTTTTTTTTTTTTTTTTTTTTTAAAGAAAACCATAACTCTCGCCTGTCCTCTTTACAATGTGGCTGGAGTTGAGTTTATGATCTAACTTTTTATCGCTGTTCATAATGTATTGTTAGGACAAGGTAAGGAAAACCGTTTATAAAACATGATACTCCACTAGGAAATATCTAGACGGCTGTTTTTGTTCTCTCCCTCCTCTACTTTCCAATAGTCCAGTCCTTGGATGTGAAAAAGAGTCTTAATACCTTCAAACAATAGGCCAAATAAATGTCTTCCACATTCGGGAAGGGAAAAAAAAAATGGGTCTCAGGGGCTCAGTAAAATGACTTGAAGTCAGCCTGGAAGAGCCACAATACTTTTCATTCTCTGGACTCCTTGTGGTCCCTACAGAATTATTCCACTGGCCTTGAAACCCAGCTCTGTGACATTCTGAGGGCTTTTATCTTTTATGGTGAATTACTGTAGCCAATGCAAACCTCCTCCAGGGCTCAGAAAGATCTCAGCTGCAAGGAATATGGAACCACTCAAATCAGGAGTAGATGGGGACTTTGAAGACTACATAAGCTGTGCTTTCTTGTTGACAAAATAATCTGAAGCTTTTGTTGTGTGTTTCCATAAAAGACTTCCCAGGCATAAATCAATATAGCAGCACCAACTCCACGAGAATAAGAAACGGTAAGTATAGTTTTCAGCACCCTGTAAGCACTCATTACATTTATTTCCCCCGTTTTCTTTGTTATTCCTTTCCTGTTCTAATCCAAGCCAGCACATTCTTGGCTTCCCAGCTGAAGCAGGAGGCACTGCCAATCAGCAGGAAATATAATACAGATAAGATTCATATAAACTCTTTTGAACTGGTAAAATAGCTGGATAGGGAAATGGATGTTAAATTGTTTACATTTGGCACAAGAAGAAAACGTTCCATTTTTAAATTCAAAGCTTCTACACCTTTGTAAATGAAAACAAATCACATGGGTCATGTAGTGTTAGACTCTGTAAAAGCCATCAGGAGGCCGATAAAAGCTTTCGTAAATCACTAACTTTATCTGGGACTTACTCTAAAGAGTCATTCCCCAGATTAAAATGATGTGGCCCTTTGCCCTGGGTCTTTGGAAACATTGTGCATCAACGAGAAGCTCTCGGCATACTCAGAGGAACGCGCGACAAACAGTGGCAGGTGGCTTACAAGGGGTTCCAGAAAGCTTTAGGGTAGATGCCTAAGAATCCTTATTTTCCGACTTAGATCTTTCAGAAACCCTATTAATATGAGTATACAAATGCGTTGTGTGAAAACATTAGCCTGGCGAAAAAGCTTTCATTTTGGCAAACATTAGTTTGCTCTAAGTTCACCTGATAAAGCCAGTTTGTGAAAAGAAAACGTAATTTAAAAACATGGACTGTTGAATTCCATAAAACAAGCCAGTAGTTCATCTGGCAGAATGATAAATTCTTGCTTTGAACTTTTGCACATTTCAGCCATTTGATCTGATGTCATCTAAGCAGAGTCTAGTCTCCCAAGGATGTAAAGAGCACTTAGACTGTGTTTGATAGCAGAGTGAAATTAATTACAAAACTGCACTAGAGGCAGGGGCCTGGGCAGTGAGCACTGTGCTGTGGGAGTGTTGCAAAGCCTGGAAAGCTTTATCAACAAGGGCCTCCATATGATCAATCTGTGTTATGTGTCATGGTCAAAAATATCATAGCATGAATCACGTAGACCAAAGAAAGGGGACAGCAGGACCATGGTTCTTCAGACCAGCCTCCTAAAGAAATGGCCCGAGTTACACGATGAAAGAAAAGCCATCTTGTCCTCATTGTTAGAACTCTGCTGACCTTGGATTGAGGCAGATTGGAGAGAGCCCAATACAAATATGTGCATCTTTTTGCAACCCTTAGAGCTCTTCTGGGTGGAATTTCTCCTATTCGGTCAATCCGTAGAGAAAATCTGAAGTGCAATCAGAGAATGTGAGACGGAAGCAAAAGAAGATAGTTATATTTGTCCACCTTGATTGCTCATTTATATGCAAGCAATTAAAAAATTTGCGAGTTAGGAGATATTTTCCTTCAAACTCTGGTATAGGTTCAATTTTCTGAGAGTTTAAAATCAGAAGGTTGCACTGGCAGGCGAAGGAGCTGTGAGCACCCTGCATACAGTGTCTTCCTTTGTAGTCATTATCCTGCCATGCTGTGTCTCAGCACTCAGTTTTGGAAGATGGCTCATTGGCAAGATTATGCTGAATTCCCCAGTCTCTACTTGGATTTGTAATCATTTCAGAAAAGAGGGCTGAGACCTGACACGTGTTGCTCACTATCCCCTATTAAGCTACTTCTAGTCAACACCCCACAGATTGCAAACAAGTGAACATGGAGCAAAGTCAAGGAATTGGGACACAGATGAGTCTATGGCCTTCTGAGTGATTCTGAAAGGACATTTGGAAGTCAATTAGCTCAACATGGGAAGCAAAAGGAAGCCTGTGGAATGCATGAAAAAGTGAGAATCATTTTCTTTAAAGTGAACTTCACTAGTATCCCCCCATGACTCAAGTGCTGTTTACAGTCCTCAGGTTTGCTAACGCTGCCACAAATTGGCACTATCTATTGTTGAGATGAAAGAGCCCAGTCTTTGCACTAAAATGGTGACTTGCCCATATTAGACAGCACTGGTGGGACATTATTTTAAATATTCTGAGAAGTTTCCTCCCATTCATAAACTAGAAGTTCAAGACTCAAACAAGTTTTTTGCCTAACTTGAACACAACCTGCCATTAACACCTATGATTTGTATTCACTGCACACCAACAAAAGTGATAAAACAAACGGAATTTCTGCTATTGAAATTCAAGACAAAAGAATCACCAGAAATGTTAGGGAGAGGCAGATGCTCTGAAAGCTTATATTTACACTGATGAGAAATGAAACCCTTCCATCAAGGCTTGGAGACTTTCGTGGAAATAAGAAGTCTGGTCTTGGCAAATATCAGCTTGGAAAACGTTGGCGGTGGTGTTGGGGGATGGGAGAAGTAGTTCCTATCCAGAATTTGCACAGGGATCTCTCAAGCAGAACAGCCACATGCAATCATTTGGGATTTTAATTTAATTATTAACAAACAAGACTCAGTTTGAAAGCTCATTAATAATAATGCATGTGGGATCCCCAGAGTTGATGCAATCAAGCCCAATTTATTGCTGAGAATGAGTGGGTTAGGGAGAACACAGAGAGGTGCAGCCTCCCACTCTCATATTCAGTGGTGTGATTTTATTAAAACAGAGGCTGTGCTCCAGCAATAGATGCTTAGGAAATTTGGTGATGGATAGAGTATTATTACAGTAGAGCTGTACAAATGATACTTGGCATTGAGTTTTTAAAAGGTGACTGGATAACAGGTGCTTTCCTGATGAGGCGATAGCTTCTACAAATCAGGCAAAATGTGCTGAGTCTGACTTTGTAGCCCTTTCTGGTAATTTTAGTTTACAGCTGGCATTAGAGCAACATCCCTTTTTAATCCAATCTGATATGGATGTTGCAGTCGGATGTTCTGAAGTTTATTCCCAGAGCCTTTTCTTCCTCGAAGTTTCTCCCTCCAGGATAGTTATTGACTATCTGTTTGGGGTCTGTATTAGTCAGCCAAAAGGGGTGCTAATGTGAAACACCAAAAATGAGTTGGTCTTTATAAAGGGTATTTATTTGGGGTAGAAGTTCACAGATACCAGGCCATAAAGCGTTGTTTCTTCTCTCACCACAGTCCATTGCCATGTGTTAGAGCAAGACAGTTGCCGGCGTTTGCCAGGGTTCAGGCTTCTGGGGTTCCTCTCTTCCCGGGGCTGCGTTTTTCTCTGGGCTTAGCTCCTGTTTCTTCCACAAGGTCAGCTGGCTCCTGTTTCCTCCACAAGGTCAGCTGTAGATGATCAGGCAAAGGGCTTGCTTCTCTTCTCCTGGGGCCTTCATTCCAATATCAAAACTGCTTTTCAAAAGACTGCTTCAACTGTCCTTTGCCTTGCCTTTTATATTCAATTCCCCACCCACCAAGGGGTGGGGCTCAACGCCCTAATCCTAACCTAATCAAACCCAGATTAACAGATCAGTTTATAAGCATGATTCAATTATATTTTTGGAATTCATAATTACATCAAACTGCCACAGGGTCCATCAGAAGAAGACCCCGAGGCAAGGATATGAATACAAGTAGATTATTTGGAAGGCAATCACAGTTAGGGTTTTCAGATTTAGCAAATAAAAAATGCAGGAGCCCAGTTACATTTGAATTTCAGATAAACATAAAAATATTTTAGTTATATGTATGTCACATGCAAAATTCTGGACAAACTTATACTAAAAATAAAAATCTGTTGTTTATCTGAAATTCAGATGTAGTTGGGCATCCCATATTTTATCTGGCCACCCCAATCCCAGGAAGCTAAAGGAGTGGGACCATGAGACAAGAAAAGGAAGGAGACCAACACAGGTGCATTAATGAGCAGGTTACCCCTGTGGGCAATTGTAGCTCAGTCCCTCAGGGGACTTGGAGAAACTGTTTAGAACACCCCCTCCCCCATTCTGCTTACCCTTCCTAAGTGGGGAGTACCTTCCGGCAGTTACAGAAAGCTCTTGGCAGAGAGTAGTAGGTACTTGCAGTAGGAAGTCTTTGGTTAGTACTGGAATGTTGAATGCCAAGGAATATCGGCAAAGACCTGATCATGCCTTTTTTGGTGACTTGGGGCAAGTCATAGCTCCTCTCCATGTCTGAATCCTTAACTTTTCACATTTCTTCCCAGAGGTTCTGTCTTGAGCACAGTCACTGATACTTTCTCTAGGAGAAGATTCCACAGATTAAAATTCCTTTAGCATGTGACAGAAGACTGCCATTACCAGAACGGTACACATGAAGGGAGAACGCATTCTTTGCTGATGTTTTACCAATGCCTTCATTTGGGACTCCTGGGCTCTAAAATCACAAGACAATAAATTCCTGTTCTTTAAGCCAACCTATTGTCTGCTTTTTGTCATAGCAGAACCTGGCAAACTAAGACATCATGGTAGGCACCCTGGTGAGCGTCCCTAACCATAAACCCTAGGCTGAAAGAGGCAATAGGTCTGACCATTTCAAAAAGTGTTTGTAGAATGAATGACGAGCATAATTAACGTAGAAATGAAGTGGCTTTGCATTAATTTCCTGTGCTCCCTAGAGGTGGACATTTTTGTTCTCAGGCGTTAGATTTCAGTGAAGCCCTGTTGAAACTACAGAGATCAGGGACATAGCAAGGTGCGAGTTTTTAAGCGACCCTTAAATAAATGCTTAAATCAGTCAGTTTAGTCAATAAAATGGCCAATTCACAGAAGCTAGGTCTGTTTGGTAAATTTGACAGTTTAATTCAATCAGAATGAAGCGCAATCTAACGGTCTGCTATAGACTCAGTCTGTGTTAGGCCTCTGGAAGGATTACAGTGGAAAGATTAAGACACTCTTAAAGAAGAACTGCCACTGTTGATATAAACTCCAAGTTCTAGCAGTCCTTGGGATTTCTCCTATGATTCCTTAAAAAAAAAAAAAAAAAAGGAAATCATTCTTATGTTAAGGATTTGAGCAACTTGTTATTCCTTACTGTATGCATATTTCAAAATGCAAAATTATCTTCTTGACTATTACCTCCTTCCATGTAAGACAGCTTGCTAAACAATTTCAACATATCTACAAATTCTATTTTTAAATTTCAGCAAATGAAAAATATACATTCTACCCCTTTTAGGATATGAATACAATTTTAGTCCTTGGGCATCTAGAGCAATCAGCATTTTTGGTGATATATATTTTTTTCTCTCATTGAATAAATCTATTCCTAATTTTGTGAGAAATTTCTATGATGGATCATCAGTAAAGCCCCCTCGAAGTTCATTTTTCAGGTATCCTATGATTTCATTAGCAGTTACAAATCTCACACTTTATGAGAACTTGAAATAGGACAAAACACATTACATTGATTCCAAAACCACAAAGGCCACAAAACAGAAAACGTTTTCAGGATCAATTTGCCATTTGCATCAATGGGTCTTCCATATGATCAAAATTTTATATGCTCTCATTCTTTTTGTGATCCCCTGAAGCACTGCCGTGATAGTAACCTCTCATTCATTAGTGAAAAGGAGGTGTGTAAAATTCTAAAGGGAAAAATAATTTCAAAATATCTGCTAAAGCTTATTCAAACACCCTATTGTTTCACTCAGTTCATGGAACTATGTCCCCTTCCCTTGCTCCTCCCTCACTCCACCTTCCCTATCCCCCTCTCTTAAATTGATCCCCCTTTCTTGGTAGTATGGGGTGTAATAAATAGGAATATGATCCTATAATAAACTCAGTAGTGCTTTAATTTTACCTAGTCATGAAGCCGAGCTGTAGTGGGACAAACAGCCCAAGCCCTCATGGGCATGCAAAGCATTGGCAAATGAAATGCTGATCATATTTCTTTAATTTTATGCCTCATCTAACTGACCCCCCCCCCCAAACATTGAGAGACTTAACAACTTACTAAAATGTACTTAAAATAAATATTTCTAAAATGAGGTGGGGTGGGGAGCATAGATAAAGAAGGAGATCATTATACCTGAAGCTTGGCATAAGGAAATCAGCACTGTATATTCCCCTGAACTCCCTGGTAACTAATACAAAAAGGAAGCTCAATGTGCCATATAATTCTCATTATTTGAACTGGGGGAAAAAAAAGCATACATATTTTAGGAAGTATGTGTTCATGGCAATAAATTCTGAAAACATGTCAAGGATCATGGATTTTTATAGAAGGGACATTAACAACACATGGAACATGCCTTCTCAAGACCATGAGCACCAAAATATTCTTTAGCTGTTCATTCTTAGGACATTTTTTTTTTTTTTTCATTTTGAAGATTTTTTTAAAAAATGGAATCATATTCACAGAATTAGAAGGAGAAGGAGAATACAGACTGCCTACTTAATTTGTCTTTGCTGGAACATTTCTCCTTGTGGCATGGTGGTCCAAAGCAACACAGACATGGCTCTTAATGGAGGTTTTGGGGCTGCCATCTATCACTTCACCACGCTACTTTAGTCCATAAAATTCCTAGAGACAGAGCTATCTTTATGAGCCATCACACAGTTTTAGTAGGACATTTGAGGTTGGACCAACTCCATGTTTGCCTGCTTATATTAAATTGTCATTCCAAAATTGGGTGCATTTCAAAAGGGCTGGCACCAAACACACTCATCCTTGCTATCACCAAGCCAATGGGCCCAGACCTGTCTCTGCATTTACGGTGTCTAACCCACCCCATTGTTCATCCACCGTTAATGGCACTAAAGCTGGCTCAGTGGAAAAATGAATGCCTGCAGAGTTCCACCGATATATTCTAAATTCAGACGTTTTATAAACCAATGCATAGAAATGAGGCAGAACCTTTATTCAAAAGCAGTTGTCCACGTGGAATATTTGTGTTTGGTTTGACCTTATTTTTCATTTTGAATTTGGCCCTGTAGTTTAGGCTGGAATTGGGGTAGAAGCGCCAGATGTCATGAAAGGCCAGGATAAGGATTCTATGATAGCAACCAGAAAATTATCAAAACCTCAAGAGAAGATTTTTTCTGCCACATATCCCCTGATTTTTCAAAGCCAGTTTTAACTCAAGTGACTAATGGAGCTATAAACCCTGCTTTATTAAGCATATGCCCAGTGGTTGCTGAAAACAAGCCAGCCGCTAGGCTGAGGCCTGCCAGCTCCTTCTAGCAGGGCCTCTTCCTTCATCCACGTCACAGCTCCAGATGTGCTTGCAATTCACAAACCTCCACAGCTGTCCATCTAATTATGATCCAACTGAGCTGGAGTCAACGTCTGCTACAGCCAGCCATGCTTCCGTTTGTTTGAAATGAGTCAGCACCTTCAAAATGGAGGTCATAACAGAAACAATTTCATGTCAATAATACTTGTTGTGGCTACTCCTGATAAGCAAAAATGCTTTTCCCTTCCCCCCTTCAACTATCAGTTCTATGTATGGTTCCAAAATCTACATTTCCAGCTCTTATCTCTTTCCCTCCTCAGCTGGCTAGTGGAGAATTCTTCTTCAACATCTTGTCACTGCACATCAGGACAACAAAATGCAAACTCATCTTTCCCCCTGGAAAACAGCTCTACCTCCTAATATTGAAATTTTATTTCAAGAACTAAATCTTTGTCTTCAGATCTGCAGAAAATTGCCCATCCCTCTGCTCCCTGTAAGCAGGAGAGCCCAGGATCCAATTTCTACCTGCATTTCTGAGGCACAATGTCCTTTACTGACATAGAAGGAAACATCTAAGCAACTTCCTGGTTGGGATAAAGTTTGGCCTCAGTGTATCTAGCAGAACCAGAAAACTAACTACCTTTAGCATCACTGACAACTTCATCTTCTACTTTCATTCTTCCCCACCATATATTAAAAATAAAAACAGTACTAGCTATTTAAAAAGGTGAAAAAAAGCCAAAGCACCCCACTATTACAAAAAGAATCCTATAGTATTCTATTTTTTCCTGTGATAATTACCTCAAAGAATTTTTTGATATTAAATTCCTACTTGTTTCTTTCTTTTTTATTTTTTCCTAGCACTCTTCCAGCTTTGCAGATGCCCTAAGAGAACACTTAGCATGACGTTAGGGTACTCCAGCTAGCAGTATCATTGGTTCCTTAAGCTGAGGGCATCACACCTGGCTCTCATCTCATGTCTGGCCTTCCCTGCTCACCAGACCCCCCACTTGTCTGCTGCTACCTAGGCTAAAGGTCTGGGTTATGATCTTTTCCCTTCAGTCTGAGCCCTCCTGCCCCCTGGCTTGCTGGTCCCAAGCCACAGCCTTGCTGTGACCTGAAGTGCCCAGGTTCATTTACCTCAGTTCCAGACCGTTTCTCTGGACCCTATGTCATTCCTGACAGTTAGCTACTGGGTCTTTCCAGAACTCTCTGGTCCTGGACCACTTATCTTCCTGTCAGTGCCTCCTTGCCTCTCTGGCTCCCCACTCTGACAACCACTACAGACTGCTGGCTCCTGATATCCTTGCTGGAAACCTAGGAGTCATATTTGACACGGTTACTCCCTTGTCTGGAATCAAGGGCTCCTCATATTACCTTTAGACATCATTGTTTGCATCTGGGACTCTTGTTATAAGTAATATTGGCACAGTCTAGGCCTGTGTCAGTCCGTACTATTTTCCATTCATATGGGACATAATTACCAGATTAATCATCTGGAGAATGCCATTTTAATTGTAAGACCCCACAATTCAAGTACATGTCCACATTCCTTTCTGTTGATAAAATTAATTCTGAACTCCAAACCAGGCTTTTAGAGATAGGCCCAAACCTATCTTTCAACTACTATTTGGCTTCATAATTCACCTTTCTCAACTGGTCAATGTACCATCCCAAAAGGTACATTGGGGTGCATCTCATGCATCTGCACCATTCAGCTCTTTGTACTCTTTTCCTAAAATACTTTCATGCCATTGGCAGTGTCGTTTTGAATAAGCCAGATAACCCATCAAGAACTCTAGATACTCACTGTTACATGAGGGCATTAGAAAAGATGATTCCTAAGATCCTTTCCAGCTTAGAATCCCATGATTCAGCAGTCTCATTCTAGCCTTGTCCATATCCTCCAATCCGTCCAAGTTTTCTCTGAGGCCCTCTGTGTCTGCTTCCAACCCACAGTGAGCCCCCTTCCTGTGAATGGATTTTGCCCATTTTTCCCTAATGCTTATTTGGCGCAATAATCACACACAGTTTTGTTTTACTGTTTTACTTGTGTCTGTCTTTTCTTTCTAATTTCTGAATTGTAGGACTCAGGAATCCCACCATCTTCTTCTAGAAGTAAGTGCCCAATCATTTTTCCTTGACGGATGTTGGGTGAATCAAATCATTAGTGAAAGTTGCTGGAAAAAGAAATTGGAAACATTGGTATCACAAGGGGCCTCGTTAAATGTACTCTCACTGGTCTAATTGCGTTTAATTAAGTCCCTTGGGGAAATAATTGCCCCTTAGGCCATGCCATTCAAGGTCACTCTTACTTATTTTAATCAGAAATTCTCCTAGGGGTGATGTGGCAGTTACACAGCATTTGGACATGTATCTATGATTTGGTTGTGGCACCACTTTAATTTTGTGTGTGCAACATCTGAATTCCCAAGTACAGGAAGAGGACTTTGTAAATTAGGCCAAAGGACAGCCGTTAAGACCTGTTTACACAGTAGTTCCAGATTTCCTCACAGCTTCTGTCCCCCGGCTGTGGCTTTCTTCTCAGAGGCCCTTGACTTACTTCAGATGACATAATAACCTTAGGCAAAGTAGGTGTGAGCGGTAACTGAAGGATAAGGTGATTTTTTAATAAGTATGACTTTGCTGGTTCATCTAGGAATGTAAGGTAAAATAAATTATTGTGTGGTGCCTTTGAGTCACCACTATGGCATTAGCCTCTGGACATGTTAACCAAGAAGCTAATAAATATACTAGATTGATAGTTAGGTGTTACTTTTTGGACAGTCATTTCTCCCTAAAGTCCCGCAGGTCATTTTTTAATCATTTCAATTATGGGCTGCATCTTGAATCCACAGGCATCTGCTCGTTGATGCCAAGTGTATGGATTTCGTGATCAAAGACAATGCTTGCAGGAATTGCAGAGTTCCTCCTGTCCATTTTGTTCCGCAAGTCTTGGAGAAATCTTTAGAGTGATGTAATGATTTCTCACAGCTATGTATTGTTTACTCACAAAATCATTTTTATGTAGCAGTAAGTGAGCTTTGTTGTTGCTGTCAAGTTACTGTAAAGAAGCACTTGACTGCTCTTGAATGTCAGAATAAAAATTACTGAGCAGTATTGGAAATGAGGGCTATTATTTCTTTTTATTGGAGTAGATGTGAGATAGGGTGTTGGGCTCTTGATTCATAGTTTGGGAAAGACCTATGGATAGGGAATGGAAAGAGCCATGGGACCTGGATCAGCATCTGGGGTTTTATCCCAGTTCTGCCCTTAATGTGGGCTGTAACCTTGAGCTAATCATTTGATGTCTCTGCATCTTAATTTCTTCAACTGTAAAATGATAATAATAGCTATTCTACCTGTTTTTATTGGGTTATTAGAATGATTATATGAGATAACTTTTAGAAGACAAAAAATTTAAATTGCTATACAAGTTTAAGCCTTTTTCCTAGCTGAGATGCATCCATTGAACCATTTAGAAGTAGCTCATCTCAACCTCATTTCTCCCCACCCAGGATCAGTCTAGTCGTTCAACATATAAGGGTAACAATAACTACTGGCTATAAGGGCAGTGTTGAGTCACTGGCTGGTAATAACATGATTCTTACTATCAAATATATATTCAGGTTCTCACACAAGCTAGACATTTATAAATATATAGAGATGCATGGAATTAACTTTCTCTTATCAAGGGCTATGCCGAAAATAAATAACCTTATCATATAGCTTCCTTATAGAACCTCAAACTGTTCTTGGAAGTGGGAAGAATTCAATTTATTGTTAAAAGAGTTACTCTCTTTGTGCAATTATTATATGTAGGATGCCTCTACAATACAAAAGGAGCATGAAAATAAATGAAAAAGTAGAGCTGAAGAAGAAGGATTGCATGTATCAACCTTGGAATTAAATCAGAAACATATCACAGCAAGGAATAGTAGATATCAGAGATAACTCTGAGGGTCTGAATTAATCTAGGGATCTCTTAGGGAACAGTTATTGTTTTCCAACAAGAATGCCACAGTTGGTCCTGGTAGTACTGTCAGGAGTGCTGACTTGAAAAGTAAGGAGACATGATTCAATCCCTTGCTTGGAATTAGCTGGACCATCCTGGGCAAGTCAGTTAGGTTGGTGAGGGTGAGAAAAGTCAAGTATCCTCTGGTGTATATGGTGGGAATTTTTACTAGATGATTTCTAACGGTCCTTTTGGGATCTGCAACTCTATGATTTGTGAGAGATGTCATGTAATATATTATATATCCATATCCTAAATAAAACCAATTGTTGCTCATCATTCCTCTTTTTTTTAAAGATTTATTTATTTATTTCTCCCCCGCCCCCTCGTTGTTTTGCACTCGCTGTCTGCTCTGTGTGTTCTTCTGTGTCTGCTTGTCTTCTCTTTAGACAGTACTGGGAACCGATCCTGGGGCCTTCCGGAGTGGAGAGAGGCTGCTCAATCTCTTGTGCCATCTCAGCTCCCTGATTTGCTATGTCTCTCATTGTCTCTCTTCTGTGTCTCTTTTTGTTGCATCATCTTGCTGCGCCAGCTCTCTGCATGGGCCAGCAGTCCTGCGTGGGTCAGCACTCTGTGCGGGCCAGCACTCTACATGGACAAGCTTTCTGCTTTAGCCAGCTCACTGCACAGGCCAGCTTGCTTTTCACCAGGAGGCCCCAGGAAGCAAACCCTGGACCACCTATATGGTAGACAGGAGCCCAATCACTTGAGCCACATCTGCTTCCCTCCTCTTTTATAAGTTGTCCATATCAATACATCTCCACTTTACATGTGCTATATACTTCCTGAATCTTTATGTATGAAAAATTATGCATCACATGTTAGATACTTAGTATTTGTTACTTTATAAATATTGTTCTGTCTGTTAAAAAATATTTGCCCTGTTTCCATGGGATTTTTTAGCACTTACAGGGCTTTGCATGTAGAAGGCATTCAATGAGTCTAAGGATATTGCCATGTGATGGAGGTAGAGATGCAAGTCAAGGACCCTAAGGATTGCAGCAAGCCATCAGCACAATGCTACAGACTCTGAGAGAAAGCATGGCCTTGCAGACATCTTGATTTGGGACTCTGGCCTCTAAAATCATGAGCCAATAAATTCTTGTCTTTTAAGCCAACCCATTGTGCTTAAAAGACAGCTCCGGATGGGAAAAGAATGGTCCTTGCTAATAGGTATGGCTTGTTTGCAATCTTAGTTTCCTCACTATACTGTGGGATTGTGGGCAATTCGATCTCTCAGAGGCTTTTCTTTTCTCTGCTAGTCAAATGGAAACCCATTCCTGATCTCATCCAAACACCATCCCCAGTGAGGGGGAAATTGCCAGGGAAGAAGGAATGGGAGTAATGAAAGTGAGAGGTATTCAAAATATGAGCTCAGCAATCTTCAACAACTATGAAGTTTTGATCACCTTATAGATTGCATGTGATTTGATTGTGGCAAAAAGGATTACTAAAGGCTTTTAAGTCAAATTTGGAGTTGACAAGAAGATGCAGGATTGTACATACCACCACCACACCACACCCCCATGAGAAACTGTATCTCTCAACCTTCTCCCCTCTCTTTCTATACCAGGTGTTGGGTACTTTCCTGGGTGGATCCTGGTTTTATGGGACTTGAAACTTAGGACATTTTGGAGGCCAATATAAGGAAAAGATTACAAAAGTGTGTATCTAAAATTAGGTGTGAAAGTCAATATGCTTTAGAATAAGGAAAGAAATCACAACAAATTAAAAATTTGAAATGCTGAAAATATTGCCCACCTTAAAAATCCAGAAAAATAAACTTTTAAAATTAAATGGCTGATATACCTCTATAATACTTTTCTCTTACAGTTTTTGATCATATATGATTTCATTACCAATTCATAAGACAATGATTTTGCAATGTTTTTTCAATAAAAAGAGTGTAATGGTGAGCACCTTTTAGCATGTTGATCAAGTTTATTTTTTATCATTTGATAGTTTAACAAAGTTACATTCAGCTTTACAATTTGTTCACAAATTTTACATTTCCATGTAAAAGTTTAGGATTACTATCAAAATTTGGGAAAGGATCAAATTTCTTTCATATGTGAACAGAAAGACTTCAGGACATTTCAAATTTCCTTGTTTAATGCCTAATCTTAAACACTCATTGAATTAACATCACTCTTTTAAGAGTTTGCCATCAGTGTACTCATAAAGATGGCATATTATTAGTTTCACATTATCTTTTTTATTGTCAGTATTTCATGTCAAATCAGCAAGGGTGGTGATTATAAAAATGACCACAAAGTGTTCCCTTCCCTTCACTCATGCCTTTTGATCATATCCTCCTACTAACTCTGGACTTAGCCATCTGACTTAACTTTCATGGAATGTTACCAACATGATGCAAGCAGAGTTTAAAAAAGCACTTGGGTTTGGAGCTTGTTCTGCTTGCTTTTTGGGGGAACACTGCAACTATCATGAAAATGAGCCCTGACTTTCTGCTGGATAATGAGAAACTGTAGCCCAGTCACCTTGCCATCCCAGTTGACTGCCAGTCAATTAACAAGCCTGAAAGTGAGGCCTTACCAGATAGCCAGTCTTCAGGTAACCCAGCAGCTCAGTACAGACACATGAGTGAAATCAGCCATGATCAGCAGAAGAACTGCCCAGCTGAACACAGCCCAAATCACCTACATGCTGAATAGTGAATCGTGAGTTAAATAAATTGTGTTAAGCCTGGGTTGGTAAACTTTTTCTGTAAAGAACCAGGTAGAAAATATTTTAGGCTTTGTGGGCCACCTGTAATCTCTGTTCTTCTTCTTTTTAAAATATCTCTATTTAAATGTAAAAATCATTCTTATCTTGCAGGACTTAAGTTTAAGGGTAGTTTGTTACATAGAAAAGCTGATTAATGCAGCAAGAAATTGAAATATTTTTTTCCAAATGCATTCATATGATTCATTTATTTGCTTTATTGGATTAGCAACAATCCCAGGGTCTAATTATTTCTTCTATTCAAAATGTATCTTTTTAGTTTAATGAATTCCTGCTTCTGGTATGATATGAACATATTTGTCACATTCCCTTCTCAAGATCAGAATGATTTCTATTGATTATATTGCTCTCCTTTATCATTTGTATTTCAAACTTAATAAATTTTTATATTAATATTTTCTCAATTCCTTTATAAATAAAATGCAAACTGGCAAAAGAAGATACTCTTCATATACATCCAAATCCAGAATCCATAATTTCTCATTTATTTCATTTAAATACTCCAAAACATCTTTCATAATTGTATTTAAAATGGTGTCTTTGAGCCCTATCAACATTTTGAATAAATTTTTTGCAGGTTATTTGTGTTTGTGTTCCTTTTCCAAGTCCTAAAGACTATAACTTAGAGTTCCTAAAAAGTCATTATATTTTACAACAATGCAAAGTATTAATAATAGGGTAGTATATGGGAATCCTGTATTTTAACCTGTAAACTCAAAACTTCTCTAATAAAGAAAAAATTAAAATTAACAAAAGAAGGAAGAAACTTAAAAAAGTCCTTGTATTCATGTAGTAATTCTTGAATAATTTTTATATATCCATTGATTAAAAAAGCTTTCCAAAGAATAGCTTCTTGCTGCATGCATTTTAAACCTTGCTTCTCCTCTCCTAGACAGGCCAGGCATATGCATAGTCCAATTCAGCCTCTGGTCGGTACTTTTATGTTTCCATAACAAATTACTTGGCATAGTGGGTGGTAGGAATATTCCTTGAAGTCATTCCTAAGCTAGGACAACAGCAATAACTTTACTATGTATGGAGTTGACTACACTTCACATAAATATATCCCACTAAACCCAACAAATGTATCACAAATTTAACTTCCACTTAGCCATAATCCAAAAATGTTCATGGCTGCTACAAGCGCACCCAACAAAGAGAAAATGTGATGGAAGGAAAATCAGAGTGGAAAGACAGCAGTTTTAACCAATTATAGTTAAAATAGCTTTCCTTCCAAACTTAAAAATATATACTTATGAACATGTGAACACATTTCTAGAAATCCTTCCATGCATGGAGCCCATGCAAGTGAGGGGCATTGAAGCTTCAGCATTTATTAGCTTTGCTGTAAATTTACCACTGTATCTTTCAGATCATTTAAATTACATTAGAAGGAGCGAGTGTAAGCTCAGCAGGTGAGAGATACTTATTGTCCCAGTTCCATTAAGAGATAGATTTTTACCTATAAAAATAGCAGCCTTAACCCTATGGTCTAAAGCAGTAAAATAATTTTAGCATAAGTCCAGGTCAAAGTACAGCTAAATATGTTCATGTGATTTTTTTCCACTTTCAATATAATATGGATCACATTTCTAGCTTTAAAGCATTCTCTTTTTAACTTTGCATTCTTTAATACATCCTTGGAGTCTTATTCATCAACTCTGTCTATATTGTATCTGTTTGTACCATCAGTCACAGTTGACAAAATGGTTATATCTTCGTAAAAAATCATTCCCACAATTTAACTACTATTATTACTTACCAAAAACTCATTATTGGTTAATAATGTGCAAAAGCTTTCCCTTTGCCAGGTTAATTTAAAATAATGTTGTGGTTTGGGGAAAAAAATAAGTTTCCATGAGATTTTCCTTATCTCCATTTCCCATCTGGCTTGCTGTTATAAACATTTAATCTGGTGTTGGCTGCCAGCATTTCCCAGAAAGTCTTATAATTGCTTGGAATTTGTATGAACAGTTCTAGTCTGGTGCACAATTAGGGATGCACTATAAAATTTTCATTGCTCGATTTAGTTGAAATTATAAGATGGATAGGGAACAATAATACCCATAGTTGGAGCCTAGAAAAATGACTACTAGAAATTTGAAAATAATAATAATACCAATAGATAAAAATTTTGATTTGTAGCTAGAAGCCCCCAAAGAAATCTCACATCCAAACAGAGACCTAGAATATTTAACAAGAGAATTTATATGTGAAAAAAATAAAGATTTGAAGCTTAAAAATTCAGAGGGTCGAGGAGGAAAAGAGGAAGGCAGACTTACTGCCCTGTGCCTTCTCAAATAAAAAGGGGTTAATATGACTAATTGTTCATTGGCTCCTGTAGGAAGCAATCTCTTTTATGGTTCTCCATATCTAAGGAAACAGAGACGTAAGTAACTAGTGTCAAAAGGCAATTGGATAGGGAAGCGGCTGTGGCTCAATCAGTAGGGCTCCCGTTTACCATATGGGAGGCCCCGGGTTCGGTTCCCGGGGCCTCCTGGTGAAGGCAAGCCCGCCCGCATGGCGTGGTTAGATGACCCAGCGAGCACAAGCAGCAAAGGGGGGATAAATGAATAAATAAATAAAATCTTTAAAAAAAAAAAGGCAATTGGTATCAATGTCCTGCCACGACTTGGCAGATTAATCCAAATGGCATTCTTCATTTCTGAAATAAGCTAATTGTGCAAAACCTTTCAAAAGGACTTCTTGTCACGCTGTGGACTATTATTTCCACTACTTCTGCAGTTCTCAAGGCTCCCAAATTGCTTTACCATTGGCAATGCCATTAGAGTATCTCCATTAAGTTAAGTGAATGGTGGTTGGTCTGTGCCAGTTAGTGTCTGTGAGTGTTTGTGTGTGCCAACATCTAATTGAAAAGTATACAGTCCCATGCTTGCACTTCAAATGTTTCAGCTCTGTGGGCATATAAAATTAAAAGAATAACACTGCTGGGCTCTTGGCCTAAAAACACACTTGATTGGAGAAGCCAGGTGAAATGTAGATAATCCAAATGGTGGCAAATCAGGATTTTTGAAACCCTTTTGCTAGAGAAGGCTTGTTTTGAGAGGACCAATGTGCAGAGTGAGAAAATGCATTAACTCTTAAGAGTATATTGGGATAAACAAGCCGAAGTCACAGCTACTTATACCAGATTCAGAAGTGTGTTCTCTCTCTCTCTCTCTTCCTGATCTACCTTCATACCTATCTACCTATTTATTTAATATATAGGGATATATTCATCAGCATTATCAGCCCCTCTACAGGTGAGAGGGCTTGTGAAGGGAATAGAGAGTTCCCAGAGTGAGATGACTCTGAACTTGGAACAGACCTTGAGGAATGCAGTCATCGCATTTTGGCTTAAAAAGTCATTCAAACCCAAAACTTCCAAAGCCCCAAGGATTGGGTATGGGAAATATTTCCTGAACTCTGTGCAAAGTTTAAATGCTGCTATTTATATGGCTTGACAGTCCTGACCCATCAACTGTGATTCCATCGCTCAGTTTTCCATGGTTGTTTGTACATGTCACAAGCCCACCACTTGCGTAGATCAACTTGGATAGTTTTATACCATCTTATTGCCAGAATAAAAATAGCATGTTCTACAAAAATTCTACCTTAATTTTGGGGTGTGACCCAAAAGCCTGACCCAATATGGCCTGACTAACATGGTTTTCTCTGTGAATTTTAAGCAATAAAGTAAGGTACATTTGTGAGCAGACTCATAGGGCCCTGACGCTGCCATTTAGCACCTGGTTGCTATTAAACAAATCACAGTCAACAATTTGCAATCCTATAAGCCTCAGAGCCCTCATCGAAAAATTGGGCCTAACAGCCTAGGCCTACCATATAGATTACTCTGACAATCAAATGAGATAATGACTTTTCTTTCCTAGCACTTTTATTTATATCCTGATTAATTGTATGGAGCAGTATATAGATAAAAACTTGAAACTTTTTTCCTTTCTTTCTGTTTCTAATTTAACCTCATGCTTCGATATCAGACAATTCTGGTAGCAATGTATTAGCTGTGAGACCACAGGTCCTATAGGTAAAATAAGAATAATAATAACTATCTTGAAGGGTTGACAGAAGAATTAAACAAGATTTTATGTCTGTGTATACACACACATATACATTTATATATACATACATACTTACATATATATGTACATATATATATACAAATAAATATTTTATACAGTTAGGCAGCATGCTGCTTAATAGTAGTTATGATTGTTGTTCTTCTTATCACATATATAATTTTTTAACCACGCAGGGTAGTGATGTGTTCAAGGAGAATACATATCTTGAGGGGTTCAGGGAATAAAGTATAATCTCATCTTTGGAAAGAAGTTTATAATTTGCTATATATTATCCAGACTTGTTGTGGCTTTAAGATACATCTAAAATTTAGCTGACACCAAAAGCTAAATATCTTGGAAAATAGTCACCTATATTGCCATTAATGGATCAGAAATCCGGTGCTCATTTCTAATCTTTTTATCCTTGAAACAGTTCCTAAAAGCCTTAAACCTACTACTTCCTTGTGAGACAAGGTTGGCTACATCAGTGAGAATGGCCTCACCTTGGAAAGTAACTACACATCTCCAAATTTCCTTTCCATTTCCTTCCCCTCCTGTGAACCCACCCTTAGACTGCTAGCCAGCAAGAAAGCTAAAGTATAAGAAACCACAAAAATGTCTCAACCTCCTTCATATGTAGCTCTAGAGATTGACTTGAAGAAGAAGCAACCACAGGATGAGGATGACATTTTGAAATTTCTCAACCCAAAACTTGCCCACAGAAAAGAGTGATTGTGAAGATACTCTAAATGTTCCCTCTCAGGTTTCCTTTTGAGGGAAAAGAAACTATATCTAGGCTGTGGTTTGGGGAGGCCCAAGAGTTTTCTTGCATTGCAACGATCTTCTTCAAGAAGTGTTACTGAACTGTGGGTGTCTGTATTACAAGGTGGTGTCGGTGGCTTTAAATGCGAGGTGTATCCGGTGTTGAACTAATACAGTCATTCATTCCACCCCTTTGAAAATGGAGAAGGGTCTAAAGTAACAGCATAGTATCCACCCCTGAGAGAAAGAGCCCTGCCTCTACAATTGCCTCATAGAAGCGTTCTATTAGCACTTTGAATTCACTTCCCTGGGGAATAACATAAAGAAATACATGAAAGATTTTTGGAATGACACTACTGAGGTATCCTGGGAACTGTTGCTGGGTCCCCTCCAGTCTGTACTTGATCTCTATTGACAATTTCTGATCTTGAGCAAGCCGCTTAACCTACCTGTAATTCAGAGAACAGGCCTCATACTATTTGTAACCAAATTCCCCAAACAGAATGTTGTAGAGATGAATGAGGTAATGCTTTGAAGGTGCTTGGAGGTCTGCGGTGAAAGTGTGCTGAAACCGAGCACAAAGCTGAGTCCTGATCTGTCTTGCATAGCACTGAATATGGGTAAGAGTCCTGTGATTTGGGCCCAGTGTAGACAGCATCTGAATGTCCATCTACTCCAGCTCCTAAAGACTGTCTTTTGGTTGAC
Organism: Tolypeutes matacus; assembly: GCA_026826555.1. NCBI lineage: Eukaryota > Metazoa > Chordata > Mammalia > Cingulata > Chlamyphoridae > Tolypeutes > Tolypeutes matacus. Next base: position 36,460,250 of record JAKSZT010053764.1, on the reverse strand, counting down.
AAATCAGTCTCAATACACTGGTCACTGTAACACACAGGCCAAGTTGTCTTTAAGGCTGTAGACTTCTCCTATGAACCCTGCACCCCTCTGCCTGACAGTTGTCACAACACTTGCAAAATACCAAACATCCTTTCCCTCTCATTCTTTACTTTTGACACCATTTGTTACACAGCTGTTCCTTAGTATTAAAAAAAAAACAAAACAGATTAAATGCTGTCAGGGATATGCACCTTTAAATATCATTTAAAAATGTAAACTCAAAAAGGAGAACAAGAGAAATCAACGGTATTAAAAAGTATTAAAGGTCAACACTATTTAACCCACATTATATTAGTTTGAGCCTTAGGAGAAGTGCTGATGACAATCACTGGATCAAGTTAGGAAGTTATTTTAATGCTAATGCTTGTTTATAGGCTTTTAGGACAAAGGTGCATTTGTTGGCTTCCTGTTTTAGTAACATCCTGAGACAGTCCTATTTGAAATCTCTTCAGTCAAAAGTAGTCATGGTGTCTACTGCTCTTTCCTTAGCACACACTGTCACCCCCCTCTTGCCTGCTCATGTCCCAACACAAGAACACACGCCCATAGAAATAGTTTTTAGCCAGGGCCAGCTTATTTAAATTGAATAGATAGATGTCTATGTCAAGATGTAGATGCCAAGAAGTGTAATTGCTGGTATGGCCTCTCTTCCTGGCATTCTCAGTGTCCCTAGAATTCCCAAATTGCTCACTCCATTTGGTAGAATTGAAGACTGTTACAACGCAAATACTTGTGAATATAGCAATCTAATATTGCCGAAGTCAAGGGAATGGGATATGACGCAGGTCAGTTTAGATAAAGGAGAACGGGAGAGATGTGTCTATAGCATGGGATGCTACTAAACTGGAGATGCCCAGAAAGGCTTATGGTCAGTAAATATATAGCCAGAAAGCACTGGGTATACATAAATGATGATGGAAGCCCAAGTACAGTTTGGTGAGTTCTACCAGCATAATGACAGGGCTAATTGTCACATGTGCAGGTGAGAGTTTGGAAAGGATATGAGTTAAAATGATCCTAATAATTTTGTTCAAATATCAGGAGGAACTCCCCCACTACCGGATGAGGGATTAGATTTATTCCATGAGGTCATAGGAAGTAGAGTCAGGGCCAAGGTTGAGTCCTATGAAAGAATTTCTTCCCACAGAAGAATTTTCCACTGGCTGCCTGCCTCAGAAGGGAGGGGGATTCCTATCACTAGAATGTTTAAATGGAGGCTAGATGCCAGTTGATGTGAATGTTACAGAAAACATTGAAGCACCATAGTTGTAGGGCCAGACCAAAAACATGGGGCCAGGTTTTTACTCCATAAATCTATGACTTTACAACCTTCTTGATGGCTGACTTAGTTAATGTATGCTTATGTTGGAAGGTAAATGGAAATTAGCATTTATTGTGCACCTATCAAAATCTGGGTATTCTGTGTGTTATCTCATTTAGATATCTCAACAATTCTTCAAGTACCTATCTTCTTTTCTGAGGTGAAGAAACTTAGGCTTGGAAACATTGAATAAATTGGCTAGTTCATACATTTAGTAGATTTTAAAGCTAGGATTTGAAAGTAGGTTGTTCTGGCCTTAAAGTGCATGGTCTTTCCACTAAACCATATCCTAACCAGGAGAACTGAACTTGGCTCCAGGCTCATGGTGCATTAGCTCAACAAAGCAGACCTGGTTAGGGAGGAAGCTAGGTGAGGAGGATAAAAAGCAGATGCCACGTGCCTTTGGGAAGCCTGCCTTTTTGGTAGCCTGACACTCTTCTATTACTGAATCATCATAGTCAAGGGCTTCTTCCAGCCACTGTATTAAAAAGCAGAAGTATGAATGATATTTTTCAATCTAACCAGGTCCTAGCCCAAAGAATCTAGGATAAGTAGATATAAGAAGAACAAGAAATATCCTGAAACCCGCTAATATGGAAAGAGGATATTGAAGGCTTTATAAGATATTAATGTTTCCTCATTGGTGACAAACCTGCCACTATTAAATATGGGCAAATTAGTCCCTGAGACATTTACTGCCATCTGTCAAAAAATTAGCATAATAAATATATTAATCTAAGATGACCATAAATATGAATGTCACCTCATAGCTTTGTGCAAAGTACAGACAACTGTTCCCAGCTGTCCTCATCAGTGATAATCATGCTTGAAAAAAGCCTCATGAGAAATATTATTATTACCACTGTGCATCAATAATAATTCATTCAATTAGATAGTAGGGACTTGAGGAAATGGAAAATAAGGAAGGTATGTGTAAGTGAGAGATGATTCATTCAATCATTCATTCAATCATTCACTTATACAACAAACATTGATCAACTGTCTATAATGAGCCAAGTTTTATTCTAGGAGCTGATTATGTTGGTCAGAAGGAGAGAGATGTAAGAGATACCAGTCCCCTCCAATACAGATGTGGGGGTCATCAGCCAAAGCATGACTGAGGAAAATAAGTTTTACTAACATAGAAAAGAGACAGAGCAAGGTCAGCTTCACTAGTGGGCATCAGTTCCCCACAGCCAGTGGGTCTCCATCTCTGGCCAAAGCAGGGAAATGTTTTACGTGCAGCACACCTCTCTTATGTTTGTGTGCCATAGTGGGGTAACTCTGCTCCCTTGCATCTAGGGACAGATATACCACTGGAGAATGAGCTGGATGTCATAAAACAGGATCATACTGTATCCAGTGAAGATTTACATATGTTTGGGACAAGCATGTCTACTAGGAGATTGTATTTTATCCAGTCCATTCAACACACCTGGTCCTGAGCACAAGATGTTATTTGTGGGTCCCGGGGAAAGGCAGCAGGCCACACTAGGACTGTCCCTTACCACAGGTTATATAGCAGTGAGTAATACAGGCAAAAAACTCTCCCTCGTGGAGTCTACATGGGGGAAAATAACAATATAATTTAAATATGTAACATGTATAATTTATGAGGTAATTATAAGTGCTAAAGCAAAAAAAATAAAAAACAAAAGACAAAACAAGTCAAATACAAAAATTTTGTGGGATGTGTAATTTTAGAACAATTCTAGGGACTCTCAGAAGGCTGTCAATCATTTGTGTTCCTACCAGCCAGAGTGAAAGGCCTCAGAATTTATAGGGCATCAGGTAGTATCTTCAGAATGGCATTGCCTTAGTATTGGGACTACACTTGATCCAAACTGAAGGCTGCTTTGGACTTTCTCTAAAAGAGTTTAAAACAAAGATGTGAAAGGATTCAACTAATCCTCAGAAACATTACTTCATGGCAGAACAAAATTTAACATGATTTAAAGGAAAACAAGTATATCCAGAAAACACTAATGAAAAATTCACAATATCTCAGAGCCACTTATGAATGATCAGTTTTGTGAAGAAACAGGAAAACTCATCCAAAATCAGAAGGAAAAAAAGCAATCAATAGGAGGGAATTGGGGGAAATGGTGGAGTAGGAAGCTCCAAAAACCAGTCCCTCCACTAAAACAACTATTGAACTGGCAGGAACTGTGTGAATCAACCACTTTGAAATTCTGGAGTCTAGTGAAAACACTGTGCAGATTCCAGGGAGGAGCAATAAATGGTAAACTGAGGTAAATATCTGTATGTTTCATCTTCTCTGCAGCAGCTACCATCCATCTTGGTAGGCAGCAGTGGGGATTGGAGATCACACTCCTGGTGTACCTTGCTGGTGCCAGGGTGGGACATAAAGACCTAGTTCTAAAAATTCCAGGTGTGTGTGGTCTGATGGCAGATCTCCACCTTTGATATGCTACTTCAGATTGCTGAAGGCTGGCTCTGAGGGTAGCCATTGTTCCAACTGTCCTTGGGCAAAGATGGCAAAGTAATCTTAAAGAGAGTAACCTCGGGGTCGGATGTGGCTCAACTGTTTGGGCATCTGTCTCCCATATGGAGGGACCCGGGTTCAATCCCCGGGACTTCCCGGTAAAAAAAAAAAAAAAAAAAAAAAAGAGAGAGTAACCTTTCTCAAAACTACAGAAAACAGTTAAAGGGCTGCATTAACTGGGCAAATGCTAAGTCAAGAAAATGTAGCTTCAAAAGCCATAGAAGAAGCTCCTGGCACCCTTGCTGGCCCCTCCCCCAATCACTCCACAAGGCAGGGTAGAGCCAGCTTGCACTCCCATTGTGGGTCCCTATTCCTGTTCCAGAGGAAGCAGTGTGGCCCCTGTATGCATACTGGGGTTCAAGTAGTTCAGTGCCAATATCTGAGGTGAAGTCTGAGAGATTGAGCTGAGAAACAAGTCTCTGCTAGCCCTCCCAGAGTTTGTCCTGAGGGCAGAGAAGGAGCTTGCAGACATATGGGACAGTGTGAGAAACAATTAAATTGAAATGGCCTGGGTCAAAGGACTACCTGCACTCAAAGAGAGCAACCAGGAGTGCAAGAAAGACTGTTTCAAAGGGAATAGAGGGGGTGTTCACTCAAACCCCTATAAATTGTAAATGGAGAATTCCTAAGGCCTCTAGCAAGCACATTCCCAGGAAAAGAAGCAGGATCTGTTGCTCTGGATCCACGCAGGACAGATAAGGCAGAGAGGACCCTGCACTCTCCATTTGCTCCAGGCATATCTTCTTGATAGGAGGACTAAGTTCTGAAGGAGACCACCAGGCAAAGAAGAGCCAATTTTCAAAGAAAGTGAAAGGTGCTTTTTGCCTTGGTTTGTTTGTTTTCTTTTGATTAGCTCCTGGCATTCAAGAAAATCTCTGTCATATCACTTGCTGGACATAATCATAAGGAACAGAAAGTTCAGGGACTAAACCCAGAGTTAACACTTTACAATATTAAAATGTACAGTGTGCAAAGAAAAGATTACAAGACAATCTGAGAACAAATTCTTTTCATTCAAAGGAATAAGATAAAAAGGAACAAGATGAAGAGGACCAGACATTGGAATCACTAGACAGAGATTTTAAAAAATGATCCTCAATATGCTCAAGGACATAAAGGAAAACACAGAGAAAGAACTAAAGGATATGAGGAAAACAATGAATAAACAATATGGAAACCCCTCTAGAGAAATACTAGAGATGCAGAAAACAATAACTGAAATGAAAAATTCCCTAGGCAGTTACAATAGCAGATTTGAAGTGGCAGAAGAAAGAATAAATGATCTTAAAGGCAATAAAACTTAGAATAATGCTTCCATAATTCATTAAGATGCCCTTTGTCTGCTATTTTATTTTTTGAAGATGAAATAAAATTTACTTAAAAAAAAAAAAAAGACAGGAAAACGGAAATGATTCAGGCTGAAGATTAAAAAGAAAAAAGAATTTAAAAAAAGAATGAACAGAGACTAAGAGACCTGTGGGACCCTGTGGCAGTTTAAGATTATTTTATGAATCCCAAAAAGAGAAAGATTATGCTTTTAAACTAACCATTCCTGTAGACATACCATTTGATTGGATTAAATTCCATTGGGGCCTTTGATTGGATTACTTGATAAGATTAATTTAGGGCTTTTGATTGGACTGCATGAGTGAGGAGTGACTCAAGTTGAATCTATGCTCCCTTGCTGTGTATGATATGAACAGAAACAGAGAGAGATGGACAGACACAAGAAAAAGAAGGTACCATGTTTGATCCTGCCATGTAAGAAAGAGGACTAGAGGATTGCTTAAGCACAAAGATCCAAGAGTATTTATTTACCCCAAATAAATACCCTTTTAAAAAGACAAACATTTCTCTTAGGCATTTTGCATTGGCAGCCCTTTGGCAAACTAACAGACCCCATCAAGCATACCTGCCGCTTTGTTCCTGGGCCTGAGGGTGATCAGCCCTGCTGCAGCCCGGGGGGCGACACTGGCTAGTTATGGGCCGTCCGGTGTGCACTCCGGGAACGGCGAGGGTGAGGAGGTTCTCAGGGAGCGGCGTCGGGTTGGGGGCTCCCTGGTCTCCACGGCTCAGGTGTGGGGGGTATCTGGTAAGGACCGCGCGTGAAAGAAAGACTCGAGACCTCTGAGTGCGGGGGAAGAAGCAAAGAGAGAGTTTATTGAGGAAGTACAGTGCATATATACACTTTAGGCTGGGGCAGTCCCTCAGCCGATGGTGGAGGCTTATCATTGGGCAGTGGTTAGGGTCAGGGGTTGCTAGGGAGAAGGGGCAGAATTTGGGGGCGGCAAGGGGCGAAGCAAGGTTGTCCAAAAAAGGCAATAACTGGGGCGAGAGCTCAGATTGGTGAGAAGGAACAAGGAAGAGGGAGAGAGGGAAAAGGGGAATGGGGGAGGGGGTTATGTTGCCCGGGCAAGGCCACAGCAAGGCCTGCAGTTTGTAGATACTGCACATACCAATATGTTCATTATGGTAGTTTAAAAAGGAGAAGAAAGAGAGAATGGAGCAGAAGAAATATTCAAAAAACTAATGGCGGTGAACTTCCCAAATTCAACAAAAGATATGAATAGCACATTGAAGTAGCCTAACAAACTCCAAAGAGGATAAACTCAAAGAGAAGCACACCCAGACTCAGTATTCAAATTGTCCATTTGCAAGGATGAGGAGAGAATACGGAAAGCTGCATGAAAAAGCAACATGTTGTATAAAAGGGAGTTCCAATAAGATTAAGTGCCAATATCTCATCAGAAACCATGGAGACAAAGAGGCTATGGTACAAAATATTTAAAGTGTTGAAAGAAAACAATTGCCAATCAAGAATTTTATATCTGGCAAGAAAGTCTTTTTAAAATGAGAGAGAGATTAAGACATTTCTAGATAAACAAAAGCTGTGAGAGTTCATAACCACTAGACTTGCCCTGCAAACAATGCTAAAGTGAGTCCTTCAGACTGAAAGGAAAGGTCAGAGACAGTGGATCAAAGCAGAATAAAGAAATAAAGACCTCTGGAAAAGGTAACCATATGGGTAATTATAAATGCCAGTATAATTATATTGTATTTTTTTGCTCTGTAACTTCTCTTCTCACTTCTTACACGTGAGAAAAAGCAAATACATAAAAAGAAATGATAAAACAATGGTCTTGGACATACTGTAAGACATATACAGAAAGATGGGAAGAAAGAGGGGTATAGGAATAATATATGTGCATACAATTGAAGATAAGTTGGTATCAAATCAAATATGATTGTTATAGATTTAGGATGCTAAATTTTAACTCCATGGAAACCACAAAGAAAATTCATGGATAATATATTCAGAAAGACATGAGAAGAGACTCAAAATGGTACAATACAAAAAAGCAAATAAATATGGAAGTAGGCGTTAATGGAAGAATTGAGGTTCAAAAAAGGTATAAGATTTACAAAGACAAAATAGCAAAATAGTGAAAAGTCTAAGAAACCATTGCCTAATGCAAGGTCCTGAAGATGCTTCCTTACATTTTCTTCTAGGAGTTTGATAGTTGTAGCTCTTATATTTAGGTCTTTGATCCTTTTGAGTTGCTTTTTTATATGGTGTGATGTAGGGAATCTCCTTCCTTTTTTGCAAGAAAGTGCTGCATTATCAGTAGTTATTTTAAATGTAAATGGATTAAACTCTCCAGTCAAAAAGCAGAGATTGGCAGAATGGATTTTTTAAAATGACCCAACTATATGCTGTTTACAAGAGACTCATCTTAAATAAGTTGAAAGTGAAAGGATGGAAAAAATATGCCATGCATGTAGTAACCAAAAGAGACCTGGGGTAGCTATACTAATGTCAAATAAAATAGACTTTAAGTCAAAAACTATTAGGAGCGATAAAGAAGATCATTATATACTGATAAAGGGATCAATTCAACAAGAAGCCATAACAATTATCAATATATATTCATCTAACAGCACAGTCCAAAATATAGGAAGAAAATATTGACAGATTTGAAGGGAGAAACGGATGGTTCTACATTAATAGTAGGAAATTTCAACACACCACTTTCCGTAATGGATAGAACTTCTAACAAAAGATCAATAAGGAAGTAGAAGACTTGACTGATACTCTAAACCAGCTATCCTAACAGATATATATAGAACACTTGACCCAAAAGCATCAGAATACACATTCTTCTCTAGTGCACATGGATCACTCTCCAGGATAGACCACATGTTATATCACAAAACAAGTCTCAATAAATTAAAAAATATTGAAATCAGAAAATACATCTTTTCCAATCACAATGGAATAAAGCTAGAAATCAATAATAAAAGGAGAAATGGAAAATTCACAAATATATGGAAATTAAATAACACTCTTTGTCCTTAGGGCATCTCTTATTGCTTTGAGAAATGGAGTGTATCCCAAACCCTCCCAATGGACAAAATCAACTGATGTGTGTTCTGGCTTTACCTATTTACTCCAGCATGCCTTCTCCTCTAAGCCTTTGATTTTGATCCCTTCTTCCACCATCTGCTATGGCAGTTCTGGCATTTCCCCTTCCCTTAGTGTAAGACTTTATTTCTCTAAGATTCAAAAGGCTATCCTCTCAGTGTATTAATAACAGCTCATTCACAGTCTGTGAAATCCTATATCAAGGAAGAGTGATGCTACATGAATAAGCTTTCTGTTATTCAACTTTTATCTTCCAAACCTTATGATCCTGCACTCTAAGGATCCTGTCCCTTATATATTCTTCTGATTCCTGCTGATATGTGTTGGCAAAGTCCTTTAGCAACTTCAGAATAGAGTCCCTTTCTCCCCTTAGTAGGCCCAGTAGGCCCCTGGTTATTTGTCTGGTGGCCAGGAGAGAAAGTGAGGGTAAGTCCTGAAGGAGAGAGTGCTAGACCTTAAAAGGGAGGAGTAGGCCCAGGGAGTGCAGGGGTACCTTAGGTTTCAAGGTTCTCAAGTGCACCATCCCAGATGACCCACCCCAAGCCTCAGGGTCCCAATCCTCAACCTTGTACAGAACATGTGCTGTACAGAAAACTTACTTGGAATGATAAAAATCCAACCTTCTCTGGAGCGCTGCTACTTTTATATTGAAATCCAGGCCTTATTCGCACTTTTTTCACCCTCCAGCTTCAGGAAAGTCTTTTATATGCTACCAAGTGTGCCCTCTAACTTTCACACTTTGCCTAAAATTGGTGATTAATCACCCTCGGTGTTTCATTGTCTTTCTGCAAGAAATTGCTTTCAGCAAGGGCCATTCAATTCTACTGTCCTTTTCGGGACCACGTCCCCTGAACCCTGAATCAAATGCCTAAGATATTGACTCCACCTCTACATTACCTTATACCAATATCCCATTGGTTTTAGTTTGCTAAAGCTGCTGGGAGCAAAATACCAGAAAGTTGTTGGTTTTAAAAGAGGGAATTTATTAGGGTAAAGTTTTACAATTCCAAATCTGTGAAAATGTCCAAATCAATGCACCATCAGAGATGCTTTCTCACCAGAGGTCAGCTGCTGGTAGCTCCTGGACTCCTGCTATGTGTCACAGCAAAATGGTGGCTTATCTCTGTGTTTCTCCTCCAGGCTTACTTTCTCCCCAGGCTCAGCTGTGGTTGATCAGGCATATGGCTCATCTCTTCGTAGGCCTCCTCTCTTCAACTTTGGCTGCTCTGCTGATTCCAGCCTCCAGCTTCTCTCTCAGCCTCTTGGGATTTCTCTGTCTTTCTGCACCTGTAGGTGATCCTGGAGCCCTTTCTCATGTGGCAGGGTAAAGTGGCATCCATCTTTCTCTGTGTGATTTTCTGCATTCAGTTCTTCACTTAAATCACTCTTGCAAGAGGGTAGAGGCTCAACCTGGGTCATGCTCACTGATGTAGCCCAATCAAAGGTCCTAAAGTGATCTAATCAAAAATCCCATAACTGAATCTAATGCAATCAGTGGGTCCCACATCCATAAGAATGTATTAATCATAAGAACATGATCTTTTGTGGGAATCACAAGTCACAAAAAAACTTTATACTGTCACACCATCTTAGTTCACCACCCATGAAAGCTTTAAAATTTGTCCTACTCTTGCATGTCAGGGCTCTCAGGGCTCCACCTGTCACAAGCCATAGGTTCTCACAGCCAGCCAATCAGTGAGTGATCCAGCTCCAAGTCCTAATTTAGAGTCTGCCTTCTTTCACACTATTCTCTCTTTGTTCATGTTCCCTAGGTAAAAAGACTCCCAGAAATAGAGATTTCCATGCAGGAAATGCATGCTTTCATGAACTACACTAATGAAGGAATAAAAATTTGGGAGAGGAAGAAGTTGTATTGTGATAGCATCACAACAGAGACTTAAGCCAATCCCAAGGGATGTTTGGAAGCTGGGATGAGCCTTCAAAGATGTCTCAAAATGAAGCAAGAGGGCAGACCTTTGTACTTCCTCACTGACCAGTCATTGAATGTGGGCTGTTTTCAGGGAGGAAGTGCAACTAGGGAGGCAGCATCTTTCAAAGGAGGATAATTCAGCTGTAAGCTGTCAGTAGGCAACCTGGAAACTAGTGAAATGAGTGTTAGTCCTGAAGGGGGAATCCAGGCAGTGCACTGCAGCATCCACAAAGACATCCACACTTTTTTAGGTGCCCAATGTAGCAGTACCACAGATGTAGGATATCAGTTCTGAAAAAACTCCTTACCAATCCAGAGCAAATATACTTAAACCCAATAGATTGATGTAGAGCAGAGAACCAAGCAGATTGACACAGAAGTAAGAGGTAAATTATCAAATTAATTAAGGTGTGGTGTGCAATTAATTCAAAACAGAAGTGCAGAGACTTCCAGGAAGATGACATTGGAGTAGTCAGTAGGGCTCAAGACTTAAAAAAAAAAACAAGGACAGAAGGTGCTTTGGGGATCTGCAGACCAGGAAAATGCTATGTGCAACATCCAGGAGGGAGAGGGACAGAGAGACAAAGAGGCTGAAACGAAAACTGTGAGTTATTCACCCCTCTGGCTGGGAATGGTGCCCATCCCCACCCTCAAGGCAAACATCCTCAGTAAAACCTGTGGCTGATGGAGACCAATGGAGAGGGGAACAGGGAGGGTACAGCAGAGGCCTGGGAAGAGGGAGGGTGTGGCAGTGGGCTGAGTATGGCTTTTCTTCAATGAGTTTGGACAGCAGGGCCCTGTTTTGAATCATGGCTCTAACTAGCCCAGAAACACCAGCAAGTGAAGATCGAAAGAGTCACCTCCATGGACAGGGTCTCCAAAGAGCACCATTTGCTGGCATGACAGGAAAGTGAAGAAGAAAAAAGCTTTTTGTAGCCTTTCATGTCCCTGTCCACAGGACCCCTTGGATCTGGTCTGAACACCATTAGTGGGTCCTTTGCTTGGTTTTGATAACTTAAGCAGGGCAATTTTAAAGATTTAGAATAAGTTCAATAAAAAATCAAAGAGCCATGAAATAAAACCACTAAGCAAAAGAGAGAAATTGACCATCAGAGTAAATTCACCGAGATAATCAGATGCCTAGACACCCATCAAAAAATTACAAGCTATAATAAGAAACAGGAAGATATGGCCCAGCCAAAATAACAAATTAAAAATCTTCATGAGACACATGATTTAAGACAATAATCAATGATGGTCACACACATCTAAATCAATTCAAGAAGTTGAAGAAAAATATGGCTAATGAAATAAAGGACATTAAAAAGTCACTGGTTGAGCATAAAAAAGAATTTGAAAGCTTGTGAAGAAAAGTAACAGAGCTTATGGGAATGAAAGACACAATGGATGACATTAAAAATAAATTAGATGCTGTCCCCATCCTGTCTTTGTCAGCCAGGTGTTCGAGATGCTGCACGGGTGACCCTCTGTACCCCTATGAACATGGTGCTGCATGTAGCATGGAGCATGCGGATGACTGTCTGTAGCCTGTGAGGAACCTCAGCTCATGCCCCATCTTATCTGCCATGGCCCTGGGAGCTGGGGACAGGTGCCATCCAGATGCTGTGCACCATCCCGGCTTAGCTCTTGGTGTGAAAATACACAGGCAAACATGGATAATATCAGAAAATGTTACTAGAACAGTGGGAATCAATGATTTTGCAGAGGCAGCTGTGGAAGATGTCGTTTACTATAGTCTTCCTGAGGTAGGAACAAAGTTGAACAAACAAGATGAGTTTGGTGCTTTGAAAAGTATGAAAGCTGCTAGTAAACTTTATTCTCCTCTGTCAGGAGAAGTAACAGAAATTAATGAAGATCTTGCAGAAAATCCAGGACTTGTCAACAAGTGAATTCTACAAATCTTGTTATGAAGATGGTTGACTAATCAAGATGGCATTGAATAATCCTTCAAAAGTTGATGGACTAATGAGTGAAGAAGCATATAAGAAATACATAAAATCTATTGAAGAGTAAAAATGGAACCCCTAAATAAACTAGTCTGAAATAATTTAATCCAGCAATATTTTAAATTACTGGTGGATAGAGATTTATAAAAGCAACTTTTAGCAATATAAAAAAACAAAAAACAAAAAACACAGAAACTACTCATTCCAACTTTTGAAAGAAAATACCCCATAACTTTCTAATAATAGCAGGTATAAACACAATATGCATTTTTTACAGCATGATATATATGTATATATGGCATATAACAGCAGATTTTAAATGACAGAAGAACAAATAAGTGAAATAGAGGACAGAGATCTGAACTTGAAAATACAGGAGAACCAACAGAAAAAGGAATAGAAAAAATTGAACAGGGTCTCAGGGAATTGAATGACAGTGAAAAATTCATAATCATATGTGGTGTGGGTGTCTCAGAAGGAGATGAGAATGGAAAAGGGGCAGAAAAAATATTTGAGGAAATAATGCCTGAAAATTTCTCAGCTCTTATGAAAAACATAGAAATCAATATCCAAGAAGGACAATGAACTCCAAACAGGATAAATCCAAGTAAACCTACTCTGAGATACCTAATAATCAGAATGTCAAATGCCAGAGATAAAGAGAGAAATCTGAAGCAGCAAAAAAAAAAAAAAAAAAAAAGTAATTCACCACATACAAGGGATGCTCAATAAAACTAAGTGCATGGTTTCTCATCAGAAACCATGGTTTCTCATCAAAAACCATGGAGATGAGAAGACAGTGGTATGATAAATTTAGGACACTGAAAGAAAAAAACTGCTAGCCAAGAATTTATTATCCGGCAAAGCTGTCCTTCAAAAACAAGAATGAGTTTAAAGTCTTCACAGAAAAATAGAAACCGAGAGAGTTTGTCACCCAGACACCCAGAGACCAGACTTACAAGAAAATCTGAAAGGTAGTGCTGCAATCTGAAAAGAAAAGACAGAAGAGAGAGGTGTAGAGAAGAGTGTAGAACTAAAGACTATTAGGAAGGGTAACTAAAAGGGTAAATATTAAGGCATGACAATGGAAGGTCAAAGGATAAAAAGGACAAAGTAAGAAATGCCTTTACTGTAATAACATTGAGTGTTAATGAATTGAATTCCCCAATCAAAGACACACACTGGTAGAATGGATTTTAAAAACTATGAGCCATCTATATGCTGCCTGCAAGAGACTAACCTTAGACACAAGGACACAAATAGGCTGAAAGTGAAAGGTTGGAAAAAGATATTCCATGCAAAGAGTAACCAAAAATGAGTTGGAATAGCTACAATAATATTGGACAACATATATTTTAAATATGAAGCTGTTATAAGAGAAGGTCATTATATATTAACAAAAGGGGCAATTCACCAAGAAGAAATAACAATAAATATTTATGCACCTAACCTGGGTATGTCAAAATACATGAAGCAAACACTGGTAAAACTGAAGGAAGAAATAGACTTCTCTACAGTAATAGCTGGAGACTTCATTACAACACTCTCATCATGGTACAGAACATCTGGACAGAGGATCAATAAGGAAATAAAGAGCTTGAATAATATGACAAATGAATTAGAAATAACAGACATATATAGAATATTCCACCCCAAATAGCAGGATATATATTCTTCTCAAGTGCTCATGGGCTTTTCTCCAGCATAGACCACATATTGGGTCACAAGACACGTCTCAATAAATTTATTGTAGTAGAAAATGGTTTCATAAACTTTACACCCAAAGTGCAAGCAACAAAAGAAAAATAAGATAAATGGGACCTCCTCAAATTTAAAAGCTTTTCCACTTCAAAGGAATTTGTCAAGAAAGTGAAAAGGCAGCCTACTCAATGGGAGAAAATATTTGGGAACCACTTGTCTGATAAGGGCCTAATATCCAGTATATACAAAGAAATTCTACATATTAAAAATAAAAAGACAAACAACCCATTAAAAAATGGACAAGAGATTTGAATAGACACTGTTCCAAAGAGGAAATACAAATGGCTAAAAAGCACATGAAAAGATGTTCAATATCTCTAGCTATTAAGGAAATGCAAATCAGAACTACAATGATATATCACTTTACACCTATTAGACTGGTGGTTATTGAAAAAAAGAGAGAACTACAATCAGTGGAGAGGATGTGGAGGAAAGGGAACCCTCATCCACTCATCCACTACTGGTGGGAATGTAGAATGGTGTAGTCATTGTGGAGGATGGTTTGGTGATTTCTCAGGAAGCTAACTGTAGAATTTCCATATGATCCAGCAATCCCACTACTAGGTATATACCCAGAAGAATTGAAAGCAGGGACACGAACAGATATAGGCACACCAATGTTCATAGCAGCATTATTCACTATTGCCAAAAGTAGGAAGCAAAGCAAGCATCCATCAAGACATAAATGGATAAGCAATATGGGGTGTATAACCCAATGGAATATCACTCAGCTGTAAGAAGGAATGAAATATTGACACATGCAACAACATGGATGAATCTTGAAGACCTTATATTGAGTGAAGTAAACCAGTCACTAAAGGACATATATTGCATGACCTCACTGATATGACCTAAGCCTATTGAGCAGATTCACAGAGCTAGAGTCTGGAAAATAGGTTATCAAGAAAACGAGAAGGAGTAGAGTATGGTGAGCTGATGTTCAATATGGGCAAAACCCATGATAAGGTGGAAGGGGGTGGTTTGGCAGTGAAGGGGGGTGATGGTGGTGCAGGGACATGAGTGGGATTGATGGTGCTGGAATGTGAGGGTTTGCTGAATGTGTGTGTGTGGGGGGTTGGGATGGACTATCCATGGAACTTAGGGGAAGACTGGAGGAAAGAACAGGTGAACTCTGGGAATTTGTAGGTCTATGGTTGAAACTATAGTGGTGCAAATGTGGGTTTTTTTCTGGCAAATATGGCAGAGGAGGGTCACTGGTGCAGGACATTAGTGGTGGGGGGATATGTGGGAAAGTGTGCACCTGATGCATGCTTCTATGGAATATGAGTGTGTTAATCTTGAAAAGGGTGTTATCTCAGTGGGTGGAGACCCATACAATAAACAAGAAAATATTAAACTCCCATCCTAGGGAATCCTGACATGTTCCCAAATAGACAGGCAAAGAGCATCTTGAGTACATAGGCAGTGCCTAATAAAAGAAAACAGACCCATATGTCAAGCCCTCAATTGTAATGCATATAACTTTGAACATTATTCTTCAAAATTTGAACTTATTGGTTGCCATAGGTTCTGAGGGGAGAGGTAGGGAAGAATGGGTGGAACATGGGGCATCTTTGGGGCATTGGAATTGTTCTGTACGATCATGCAATGATGGTTACAGGCCATTTTACATTTTGTCAGAACCTATAAAAGAATATGGTGCAAAAGATAAACCATAATGTAAACCATTGACCTTGTTTAGTAGCAATCCTTTGATATTTGTTCATCAATTGTAGCAAATGTACCAAAAACATGTAGAATGTTATTGGTAGGTGAGGATGTGTATGGGGAGGGAAGTGGGGTATATTAGAATTCCTTATATTTTTTAATGTGATTTTTCTATAACCTAAAGCTTTTTGGAAAATAAAGTGAAAATAATATAAGACACTGGTGGAACAAACAGAATATAAAATATTCATATACATAAAAGATAACAGATCATACGGTGATGAAAGGCACAATGCAATTTTTTTTTAAATTATTTATTTATTTTATTATCATTATTTTTGTTAGCTTTGTTTTGGGGGATGTTTTCCATTGCAGAAGGCTTGCAACTGTAGCAGGGTAGGATCAATGATGCAGGGTATTGGTGGTGGTGGTGGGGCAATGTATGGGGAGGGGTGCACCTGAGGCATGCCTCTGTGGAATATGAATGTGTGTTGTTTCAGTGGGTGGAGACTCACAGAATAACTGACAGAATATTGAATTTCCATCCTGGGTAGTCCTGCTACATTCTCACATAGAGTGGCAAGACTCTCAAGAATACATGACAGTGCCTAGCAAAGGAGGACAGACTAATAAACCAGGCTCTTGATATTGATGCTTGTACTTATGAACCTTGTTCTTGTGATATCAAAACTTAGCCTAGTAATATACATTGCCTAAGAGTTACCTCTTGAAAGTTTCCTGGTTGCTCAAATGTGACATCTCTCTAAGCCAAACTCAGCATATAAATTCACTACCTTTCCCCCAACCTGGGACATGACTCCCAAGGATAAGTCTCTCTGGCACTGAGGGATTAATACCAAGTGCCAATTAGGAAAGCATTTGGAAAAAGACCTAGACCAAAGGGGGGAATATTAAATAAAAATGAGTTTTTATGGCTAAGAGATTTCAAAGTCAGTTTAGAGGTCATTCCAGAGGTTACCCTTATGCACATCTTAGAAGGATCTCACTGACTGCCACATTAAACAGTACCTCAAGCAAGGTGCTCCTGAGGGCTCTAAACACATCTAGACACTATAGGCAGGGCAGACAACCTCAGGAAATCAGCACCCTATCAGTGGGCCTTTCCTTGGATTATATGATAACCCATCTGCCTAATATAACATACCTAGACTCATTTATAATTTTCCTACACATGATTCTTCTGTCTCTTTTATTTCAACCTATAATTAGCACTATACTCATTAAATATATGTCCCAGAGACTTAAATATTCAGTCTGTTCATATGCTGGTTGAGTCCTGAATCTCAGCAGAGTTGTAGCTGACACCTATTCTCCAGTTCATTGGACTCACCTAGGACAACTAACAAAAGGATGATGATGGACAATGCCTATCCCAGAAATTAGAGAGTATCTACAACTGCAAGCAAGATAGTTCCATCCATCTGCCCCATGAGATCTAAGCCCCCTCTCAGTTGGAAGCAGAGTGGGCATCACCACCTCAAAATCCTCAAGATTGAGGAATGAACAAACCTAATGGGGGAATCCAACTCTGGACTAAAGTAGACTGATTGTTATTCTAGTAATGGAAGAACTTGTAAATTTTATTCTGTTTGTTCCACCAGTGTCTTATATTATTTTCACTTTATTTTCCAAAAAGCTTTAGGTAATAGTGATATAAAGATGGTGGTCATCAAAGGTTCTGAGGGGGAAGAATAAGTGTAACATGGGGTATTTTGGGACATCAGAATTGTTCCATGTGATAGTGCAATGATGGATACAAGCCATTATACATTTTGTCAAAACCTATAAAATTGTACAGCACAGAGTGTAAAGCATAATGTAAACAATAGATCATGCTTAGTACCAATGCTTCAATATGTGTTCATCAATTGTAACAAATGTACCACATTAATGAAAGATGTTGTTAATGAGAGAAAGTGTGAGAAGGGGATGGGGTGGGATATATATGGGAATCCCCTATATGTTTGATGAACATTTATGCAATCTAAAACTCCTTTAAAAATGAAGAAATTTTTTTTTAATTTAAAAGATTGAAATAATACAGAGCACATTTTTTATTATAATTGAATGAAGCTGCAAAGAAATAACAGGTGAAAAAGAGAAAATTCATACATATTTGGAGATTAAACAACCACTCTAAACAATCAGTAGGTCAAAGAAGAAATTTCAAGAAAAATCAGAAAATAACTTGAGTCAAAGGAAAACAAGAACACAATATATCAAAACTTATGGGAGGATGAATTGTATGCTTTATTAATATGTATCAGTAAAATTGATTTGTTAAAAAAAAAAAAACCCTATGAGATGCAGCTAGGCAGTGCTCAGAGGGAAATTTATAGCCCCTAGTGCTTATGTTAAAAAGAAGAAAGAGCTAAAATCGAAAACTATCTACACACTAAAAGGAACTAGAAAAAGAACAGGAAACTAATCCCAAAGCAAGCAGAAGGAAAGAACTAGCAAAGATTAGAGGAGAACTAAATGAAATAGAGAACAAAAAAATAATACAGAGAATCAACAAAACCAAAAGTTGGTTCTTCAAGAAAATAAGCAAAACCAACAAACCCTTAATTAGACTGCCAAAACAAGAGAGAAGATGCAAATAAATAAAATCAGAAATGAGAAGGGGGACCTTACTACTGATCCCACAGAAATGAGTTCATAAGAGGAGGCTATGAACAACTGTACACCACTAAACTAGATAAAGTGCACCAATTCCAAAGAACACACAAACAACCTACACTGACCCTAGAAGAAATAGAAGACCACAACAAACCAGTCAAAAGTAAAGAGATTGAAACAGTCATCAAAAACCTCCACAAAATGGAAAGCTCAGGACCAGATGTCTTCACAGGCAAATCCTACAAATCATTCAAAGAAGATTTAATACCAATTTTGCTCAAATTCTTCAAAAAACTTGAACAGGAGGAAATGCTACCAAACTCATTCTATAAAGCTAACATCACCCTACTACCAAAGCCAGATAAATATACAATGAAAAAAGAAAACTACAGACCAATTTTTCTAATGAATATAGATGCAAAAATCCTCAAAAATACTTGCTAATCAAATCCAAAAACACATTAAAAGAAATATACATCATGATCAAGTGGGTTTCATCCCAGGTATGTAAGCTTGGTTCAACAAAAGAAAATCAATCAGTGTAATATACACCATATTAATAAGCCAAAGAAGAATAATCACATGATCATCATGATTGATGCAGGAAAGGTGTTTGACAAAATACAGCATCCTTTCTTGATAAAAACACTCGGAAATATAGGAATAGAAGGAAATTTTCTCAACATGAGAGCGTGCTTATATGAAAAACCCACAGTTAACACTGTACTCAACAGTGAAAGATGGCAAGCTTTTCTGCTGAGATCAGGAACAGGACAAGGATGCCCACTGTCACCACTGATATTCAATATTGTGCTGTAAGTTCTTGCTAGAGCAATTAGGCAATAAAAAGAAATAAAAGGCACCCAAATAGGAAAGGAAGAAGTAAAACTTTTTCACTATTCACTGATGATATGATCCTAAACCTAGAAAATCTTGACAATTCCACAACAAAGCTACTAGAGCTAATAAACATGTACAGCAAAGTGATGGGATACAAGATTAATGTGCAAAAATCAGTAGTGTTTCTATACCCTACTAATGAGGAACTTAAGGAGGAAGTCAGGAATAAAATTCCATTTATAATAGCGATGAAAAGAATAAAATATTTTGGATTAAATTTAACCAAGGACATAAAGGACCTGTATTCAGAAAACTGAAAAACATTGCTAAAAGAAACCAAAGAAGACCTAAATAAATGGAAGGACATTCCATATTCATGGATTGGAAGACTAAATATCGTTACAATGTCAATTCTACAAAATTGATTTGCAGATTCATTGCAATCCCAATGAAACTTCAACATCTTTTTTTTTTTTTTTTTTTTTTGCAGAAATTGAAAAGCCAATTAGATTTACTTGGAAGGATAAGGGGTCCCAAATAGCCAAAAATATCTTTAAAAATAATAAAGTTGGAGAATTCTCACTTCTGATTTAAAATATATTACTTTGTTACAATGGTAAAAATAGCATGACACTAGCATGAAGATAGACATATTGACCAATGGGATTGAATTGAGAGTTTAGAAATAGACCCTCACATCTGTGGTCAAGTGATTTTTCACTAGGCTATTAAATCCACCCAACTGGTTCAGAACAGTCTATTCAGCAAATGGTGTGGGGAAAACTGGATAGCCATAACCAAAAGAGACAAAGAGGATTGTTTCACACCTTCTACAAAAATTAACTCAAAATGGATCAAAGACCTCAATATAAAAGCTAGAACCATAAAACTCTTAGAAGAAAATATAGGGAAACATCTTCAGGATCTTGGGGTAGGTGGTGGTTTCTCAAACCTTATGCCCAAAGCATGAGCAACAAAAGAAAAATAGATAGATGGGACCTCCTCAGAATTAAACACTTTTGTACTTCAAGTGACTTTGTCAAGGTGAAAAGCCAGCCTATTTAATGGGATAAAAATTTGAAAACCACATATCTGATAAGGGTTTCATTTCCATGTTATATAAAGAGATCATGCAACTCAACTCAACAATGATAAAAAGACAAGCAATCCAATTAAAAAATGGGCAGGAAATTTTGGGAAGATGGCAGACTAGAAAGACATGGGACTATCTTCTCTCCCAGCAAAATACCTAGAGGACAGGCAGAAATGGCCTGGAAAAAAAAATCTTCTGGGGTTGAGAATACCAGGGGAAGGCTGGACACCACCCAGAAGAGAGAGGGGCAAAGGAAAACAATCACAATGGCATAACTGTGAGTTAAAAGCAGCAGCTGCAACTGCTGGCATCCTTCCCCAACCTACAGACACTTTTGAATTCTCAGGCCTTGGGGCTGGTAGCTACAGATAAAGGGGACCCAAGGGATCTACCTCCCCAGGAAAGAGGAGAGAAAGGGACACAGACTAAGGCTGACTCAGCTTTTGATCCACAAATTTGGTCTGCTGTGTCCCATGAGGCCTTCCAGGCCAAATGGGTCCAC
The DNA here is from genome assembly GCA_026826555.1 of Tolypeutes matacus. Taxonomy (NCBI): domain Eukaryota; kingdom Metazoa; phylum Chordata; class Mammalia; order Cingulata; family Chlamyphoridae; genus Tolypeutes; species Tolypeutes matacus. The sequence continues at coordinate 36,439,560 of JAKSZT010053764.1, read as the reverse complement.
ACTATCATTTGCCTAGGGAGCTGGCAAGGGCTTAAAGAGATCCAACCCTCTCAATCTCCCTCTCTACTGACCAGGACTGGTTGTTGAAGACACAGAGGGGAGTAGAACTATTTCCTACCTGAGAAAAGGGAAGGACTGCCAGCAAAAGTTGGAGAACTGCCTCTGATAAAGTTTGAATTATGAAGCTCTTAGCCACTTGGCAGGAACTTCTCTCACATTGATCCAGTCCATGTTGCAGCATACACACTCCAACTAGGCTTTGAACTGAGAAGGTTGCCAAAGCATGTGATCTGCTGGCAGACCAAGGAAGTATATGTGAGGAAATTAAAAGTAAATAAGTAAGAGAGGCTTTTTCTGGCTTTTACAGCCTCCTAGCACCCCCATCCCCTGCTGGCTCTTGGAAGCAGGCCTGCAACCCATTACTGGGTCCAGGGCCCAGATTTGAGAAACTAATAGGGACAATCTTAATGACCCAGAAGAGGTTGAACCAAGAACCAAAGAACAGCAGTAACACATAGCCTCCCACCACTAAATCCCTACAAAATAGAGAGAATTGAGCATCTGAGTAAACTTACCATCCTAATCAAATGCCTAGACATCAGCAAAAAATTACAAGCCATACCAAGAAAATGGAAGAAATGGCCCAAGAAAAGGAATATATCAAAGCCCCAGAAGAGACAGGATTTGAGACAACTAATCAATGAGATGCACACAAATTTCCAAAATCAAATCAATGAGTTGAAAGACAATATGACTAAAGAGATAAAGGACACCAAGAAGACACCGAGCAAGCACAAAGAATCTGAAAACCTGAATATAAAAGCAACAGAGCTCATGGGAATGAAAGACAAAATAGGTGAAATCAAAAACACATTAGAGACATACAACAGCAGATTTGAAATGATAGAAGAAAGATAAGTGATACATAAGACAGAAGAGCTAAAATTAAAGAGAAAATACAACGAAGAGTGAAAAGAATGGAAAAAAATAGAGCAGGGGCTCAGGGAGTTGAATGATAACATGAAATGCACACCATTCGTATGATAGAAGTTCCAGAAGGAGAAGAGAAGGGAAAAACAGAAGAGAAGACAGAAAGAGTATTTGAGGAAATAATAGGCAAAAATTTTTCCAAATCTCATGAAAGAAATGAACTTACATGTCCAAAAATGTGCAGCATATCCCAATCAGAAAAAAAATACAAATAGACCTACTTCAAGATACATACTCCTCAGAATGTCAAGGACAAAGAGAAAATTCTGAAAGCAAACCATCACATACAAGGGATGCCTGGTAAGATTTAGTACAGATTTCTCATCAGAAACCATGGAGGTGAGAAGACAGTGGTATGATACAGTTAGGAAATTGAAAGAGAAAAATTGCCCAGCTGAGAATTCTTTAGCCATCAAAATTGCCCTTCAAATATGAAGATGAGTTTAAAATATTAAAAACAAACAGAAACTAAGAGAGTTCATAAAAAAGAATCTACCTTTAAAGGAAATATTAAAGGAAGCTTTACAACCTGAGAGAAAAAGAAAGGAGAGACAGCTTTGAAGGAGAGTATAGAAGACAAGAATAGTAGAAAGGATAACCAAAAGAGTAAAAAGACAGTCAAAAATAAGATAGGATATATGAAAACCAAAGAATAAAATGGTAGAAGTAAATGCATTTATAGTAATATTATTGAATGTGAATGGATTAAACTCTCCAATCAAAAGATATATGCTGACAGAATGGATAAAATAACATGAGCCATCCATATGCTGCTTACAAGAGATTCACCTTAGACCCAGGGTTACACACTGGCTGAAAGTGAAAGGTTGGTAAAAAATACTCCACACAGACATTAACCAAAAAAGAGCAGGCATGGCTGTACTAATATTAGACAAAACAGACCTTTAATGCAAAAAATTATAAGAGATAGAGAAAACCATTATATATTAATAAAAGGGACAATCCACCAGGAAGAAATAAGAGTCATAAATATCTATGCACCTAACCAGGGTGCCCCAAAATGCATGAGGAAAACTATGGCAAAACTGATGGGAGAAATAGACACCTCTCCAATATCGTTGGAGACTTCAACATACCACTCACATTATTAGGTAAAACAACTAGACAGAAGATCAACAAGAAAACAGAGAACTTGAACAAATGATAAACAAGCTAGACCTAACCAACATATACAGAACATTACACCCAAACTCTGCAGGCTATACGTTCTTCTCAAGTGCTCATGGAACTTTCTCCAGGAAAGACCATGTGTTAGGTCACAAAGCAAATCTCTATAAATATAAAAAGATTGAAATTATGCAAGGCACCTTCTCAGATCATAATGGAATGAAACTGGAAATCAATAACAGATAGGAAAGAGGTAAAATCACAAATGTGTGGAGGCTGAACAATAAACTCCTAAATAAGCAGAAGGTCAAAGAAGAAATTGTAAGTGACATCAGTAAATATATTGAGATGAATGAAAATGAGAACACAACTTATCAAAACTTATGGGAATGCAACTAAGGACTAAAGTAGGCTTATTATTCTAGCAATGGAAGAACTTATAACATTGATATAAAGGCAGTGGTCACCAGAGGTTCTAAAGAGGAGAGGGAAGAATAGGTGTAACATGGGGCATTTTGGGGACATTGGAATTGTTCTGAATGACACTGCCATGATGCATACAGGCCATTATACATTTTGTCAAAACCTATAAAAATGTGCAGTGCAAAGTGTAAACTATAACGTAAACTATTGACCATTGCTAGTAGCAATGTTTCAATATGTGTTTATCAATTGTAACAAATGTACCAAACTAATCAAAGATGTTGTTATGAGGAAAAGTGTGTGTGTGTGTGTGTGGGGGGGTGTATATGAGAATCCACCTACATTTTCTACGTATCATTTATGCAACCTAAACCTTCTTTAAAAATAAAATTTTAAAAAGAAAAAAATGATACTATTCATATAGCAAACTAATAGAGATTTGGAGAATTCTATATTGCAAATTCTGTGAAAGATATTAAATATTTATAATATTGCATCTGCAGAAATTTCCAAATAAAAGTTTTAAAAAAGCTTATGGGATATAGTGAAGGCAGTGCTGAGAGGGAAATGTATAGCCCTAAATGCCTAGATTTAAAAAGAAGAAAGAGCTAAAATCAAAGATCTAACTGAACAACTGGAGAAACTAGAAAAAGAGCAGCAAGCCATTCCCAAAGCAAGCAGAAGGAAAGGAATAATAAAGATTAGAGCAGAAATAAATGAAATTGAGGGGAAAAAACAATAGAGAAAATCAACAAAACCAAAAGCTGCTTCTTTGAGAAGATCAACAAAATTGAGAAAACCTTAGCTAGACTAACAAAATAAGAGAGAAGACACAAATAAATAAAATCAGAAATGACAGGAGGGAAGTTATGACTGACCCACAGAAATAAAAAGGATCAGAAGAAGATATTATGAGAATCTGTATGCCAACAAACTAGACAACCTAGATAAAAATAGACAAATTCCTAGAAATGTACAAACAACCTATACTGATTCTACAGTAAATACAAGAACTTAACAGACCACTAACATTTAAAGAGATTGGATCAGTCATTAAAAATCTCCCAACAAAGAAAAGTCCAGGACCAGATGGCTTCACAGGTAAATTCTACCATGCATTTAGGGAAGAATTAACACCAATCCTGTTTAAATTCTTCTAAAAATTGAAGAGGAGGGAAAATTACCTAATATATTTTATGATGGCAACATCACTGTAACAGCAAAGCCATATAAAGACATTACAAGAAAAGAAAATTATAGATCAATCTCTCTAATGAACATAGATGCAAAAATTCTCAACAAAATACTTGCAGATCGAATCCAACAGCATATCAAAAGACTTATACACCACAACTAAGTGAGGAATTTATTATGCAAGGGTGGTTCAAAATAAGAAAATCAATTAACATAACACACCACATTAAAAAAATGAAGGGAAAAAAACATGCTCATCTCGATGGATGCAGAAAAGGCATTCGACAAAGTCTAGCATTCTTTTTTTTATAAAAACACCTCAAAAGATAGGAATAGAAGGAAAATTCTTCAATATGATAAAGGGCACATATGAAAAACCCACAGCCAACATCATACTCAATGGGGAAAGGTTGAAAGCTTTCCCTCTAAGATCAGGAACAAGACAAGGATGCCCACTGTCACCATTGTTACTCAACATTGTGCTAGAAGTTCTAGCTAGAATAATTAGACAAGAAAAAAAAAAAGATATCCAAATAGGAAAAAAGGAAGTAAAACTATATTTGTGGATGACATGATCTTATATTTAGAAAATTTTGAAATGTCTATGACAAAGCTACTTGAGCTAATAAATGAGTTCAGCAAAGTAGCAGAATACAAGATCAACACACAAAAATCAGTAATGTTTCTTCACACTAGTATTGAACAATCTGAGGAAGAAATCAAGAAAAAATTCCATTTACCATAGCAACAAAAGGACTCAAATATCTAGGAATCAATTTAACCAAAGAAGTACAGGACTTACATTCAGAAAACTACAAAACAGTGCTGAAAAAAATTAATGAAGACCTAAACAAATGGAAAGTCATTCCTTGTTCATGGATCGGAAGACTAAATATCGTGAAGATGTCAATCCTACCCAAATGGATTTATAGAGTCAATGTAATACCAATCAAAATTCCAACAGCCTACTTTACAGAAATAGAAAAGGCAATTACCAAATTCATTTGGAAGAGAAAGTGCATCTGAATACCCAAAAGCATTCTAAAGAAGAGCGATGTGGGAGGAATTTCATGGCCTTACCTTGAAACACATTACAAAGCTACAGTGGTCAAAACAGTATGGTATTGGCATAAAGATAGACACATCAGTCAGTGGAATAGAATCGAAAGTCCAGAAATAAACCATCACCTCTATGGCCAACTGGTTTTCAACAAACCTACCAAAGCAGTGTTAATGGGACAAAACAGTCTCTTCAACAATTGGTGCTGGGAGAACTGGATATCCATAACCAAAAGAATGAAAAAGGACCCCTATCTCACTCCTTATATAAGAACCAACACAAAAATGGATCAAAGACTTAAATATAAAAGCCTAGAAGAAAATGTAGGGAAACCTTTTAAAGACTTTGTGGTAGGTGGTGGTTTCTTGGACCCTACACTCAAAGCACGAGCAACAAAAGAAAAAAATAGATAAATGGGACCTCCTCAAAATTAAACACTTTTGTACCTCAAAGGACATTGTCAAAAGGGTGAAAATGCAGCCAACTCAATGTGAGAAAATATTTGGAAATCACATATCTGATAAAAGTTTAATATTCATGATATAAAAAGAGATGCTACAACTCAACAATAAAAAGATAAACGATCTGATTAAAAATGGGCAAAAGACTTGAATAGACATTTGTCCAAAGAAGAAATACAAATAGCAAAAGACACATGAAAAAATGTTCAACATCACTAGCAATTAGGAAAATGCAAATCAAAGCTACAATGAGATATTAGTTCACAACTATTAAAATGGCAACTATTAAAAAGACAGAGAACTACAAGTGTTAGAGAGGATGTGGAGATATAAGAACACTTATTCACTGTTGGTGGGAATGCAGAATGGTACAGCCACTGTGGAGGACTGTTTGGCAGTCCCTAAGGAAGTTGAATACAGTCTTACCATGTGACCCAGCAATACTAGGTATATACCCAGAAGAACTGAGAGCCATGACACAAACATACATCTGTACACTAGTGTTCATAGTGGAGTTATTCATGATTGCCAAAAGTTGGAAACAACCCAAGTGTCCATCAGCCAATGAATGGACAAACAAGTTGGTGTATACACATGATGTAATATTACTCAGCAATAAGAAGAAATGAAGGTGTAAAGCATATGACAACATGGATGAACCCGGAGGACAATATGTTGAGTGAAGCAAGCCAGACACAAAAGGACAAATACTGTATGATTGCACTGCTAAGAACTAAACATGTTGTATAATCTCATGGAGTTAATAATTTGAATATGGGTCACCAGAAAATAGAATGAGGTTAGAGAATGGAGAGCTGAGTGTTATCTTGTGCAGAATTAGTAAAAAGGATGTGTGTTATTCTTTGGAAATGAATAGAAAAGGTGAAAGCAAAACATAATGTTTGTAAACAGCAGTGCTATTATATGGGGATGATAGTGGTTTAAAGGGAAAGTATATTACAAAAAGGAAAGCTAAGAAATGTAACATAGGATCGTATAACATAGTAAAACTGCATGTGAAATATGAATATGGGTAAAATCCCATATATAAGGTCGTTTTTCTTTGAAATTGAACTAATATATGTTAATACTACAAGTTGTTAATATCAGACCAAAGAAACCCATTATGCTAAGTCAAAGAAACCAGACACAAAGTACTACATATTGTATGATTCCATTTATATAAAACATAAATATAAATCAATTTATAAAGATGAAATTAGATTAGTGGTTATGTAGGGCTGGGGAAGGATAGAGGGATTGAGAGGTGACTGTTAAGGAGTGTGGAGTTTTTCTTTTTGGAGTAATGAAATTGCTCTAAAATCTTTTGTGGTGATGAATGCACAATATTGTGATTATATTAATAGCCATTGATTATATACTTTGGATAGATTGTATGGTATATGAATATATCTCAATAAAACTGCTTAAAAATAAATAAATAAATATGCAAGAATAGTCAGAAATAGCAGCTATGTATGTCAGGGGAAGCATAGAGAGATTAAGAATTTTCTTGTTTATTACTATTATTATTATTGAAATAATAAAAATGCTCTAGTAATAATTGAAGTAATGAATGCACAACTATGTGATTATACCAAATACCACACTTTGGATGAATTGTATGCTTTATTAATATGTATCAATAAAATTGATTTGTCAAAAAAAAAAAGCTCAAAAAACCTGAATAGACATTTCTGCATAGGAGGAAATACAAATGGCCAAAAAGCACATGAAAGATGTTCAACTTTACTAGCTATTAGGGAAAGGCAGATCAAAACTACAATGAGATATCATTTCACACTTTATAGAATGGCTATTATTTTAAAACAAAACAGAAAGCTACAAGTTCTGGAGAGGATGAGGAAAAATAGGAGCACTCCTGCACTGTTGGTGGGAATGTAAAATTGTGTAACCTCTATGGAAGACGATCTGGTGGTTCCTCAGGAAACTAAATATAGAACTGCCATATTGATCTGGCAATCCCACTACTAGACATATACTCAGAAGAACTGAAAGCAGCAATGTGAACAGAAATTTGCATACTGATATTCACAGAAACATTATTCAAAATTGCTAAAAGATGGAAACAACCTAAGTGTCCATCAATCAAATGGATAAACAAAATGTGGTATATACATACAATGGGATACTATTCAGCTCTAAGAAGAAATGAAGTCAGGATGCATATGACACTATAGATGAACCTTGAGGACATTATGTTGCGTAACATAAGCCAGACACAAAAGTACAAATATTGTATGGTCTCACTAATATGAATAAATGCAAAGAGTAAACTCATGCAATTAAAATCTAGATAGAACAAGGGTTGAGAAGGGGGAGCTGATGCTTAATATATGTAGAATTTTTAATAAGATTGAATGTAAATGTGTAGAAATTGAAAGAGTTGATGGTAACCCATTACAGCCAGTATAACTTTGAAGGCTTGTTTACAAATGGGATTGTGGTAGAAAGTAGTAGTCTAGGGACATAAATGTCAAGTGAAAGAAAGCTAGGGAATAATCTAGGGAGTGTATAACATAGTGAACTTGGTGTTGGATGAGGATTGTTAATAGTACAAATACAAGACTGTTCTATGAACTAGAACAAATGAATGTCACTATTACAAGGTGTTAAGAGTATGGTGATACATGGGAAAATGCAACTAATATAATTTATGGTCTATCGTTAACAGTAATAGTGTAATATTTTTGAATCAATGGCAAAGAAGGTACTATATTAATGCTAAGGGTCAACAATAGGAGGGTATAAGGAGGGGAGGGATTTTTCCTTTTGGAGTAATGTAAATATTCTAAAATGGGTTGATGTGATGACAGCACAATTCTGTGATGAAACTGAGAACCACTGAGTGTATATTTTCGATGGATGAACAAGGCATGGACTATACAACATAGCGAACCCTGAGGTGGAACATAGACTGTGGTTAACAGTAAAAATATGAGATTCTCTCATGAACTGTAACAAATGTACAATACTAATACATGGTGCTAACAATAGGTGGTTTATGGGAAAATACACCAAATATAAGCTATGGATTATAGCTATCAGTAATATTTTAAAGACTTTTTTCAATCATTTGTAACAAATGTTCTACAACAATGCAAGGTGTTGGTGGTGGGGTGATATATGGGAATCCTGTATGTTTCATAAACTCACAACTTCTCAAATAAAAACAAACAAACAGAAGTGCTGATTGAGCAGGGAAGTCCTTGATTCACTAACTGGCATTACACTGCTGAAATGAAGTATGTTTCCTTTCTCCAATCATCTGTTTGAACTTGTGCCTCCTGAAAGTAACCTAAATTTCATCTGAATGCCTTAGGACACTGAAAAAAACTGGACCACATTAACATAATAAATCCTGTTATGTAGCATTTACCTTGCCTTTTTTGTTTGTTGTTGTTGTTGTTGTTGTTGTTGTTTTACTGCCTTACACTTCTGGAAATAGTTTTGCAGTTATTTCTGGAAAGTTCCAGGAGTGTGTCATAAATATTTCCAGTCCATCAACATGTCTACCTGCCATATTCTTACTTTATTCTAGTCCTTCCTGGTCTGGTCTGTGGATAAGTTCCCCAATGCTTGTGAAAACCAGTTAGGTATCTCATCACTGCTTCTGAGGCCCGCCATTGAACAGCCTTGCTGCTCCACTGCCCCTGGGGAACGGTGATGCATCAATCAGATGTAGTAATCCAGTCCCTGGAGGCCTTCATGCTTCCAAACAATTTTCCGTGCAGAAGTAGAGACAAAATTTCCCCACTCTGTGTCCCCCGCTCCAACATGCCAGAATGGGGATGAAAGTTGTATCACTTTTGCATCCAGAATCTCAGTGAGCACAGGGCTTTGCTTTCCCTTCCTGCCAGCTTCCCTTCATGAACACTGCGAGGCCAGGCACTGGTGCTCAGAGAGGAACAAACTCATATAGCCAATCCTGTGTCTTCTCCTACTCCTTCACTACCTCAGTGTGGGAATAATGGTCCCCAAGGATGCACTAACCCTCCGAATCCGGGAGTATGTTATGTTACCCTGCAAAGCGGAATTAAGCTCGCAGATAGAATTGTTTGCTAATCAGCCGGTTTTAAAATGAGGAGATTATCTTGGATTATCCTGGTGGATTCAGTATAATCAGAAGAGTCCTTCAATGTGGTAAATGAGGAAGGAGGAGGCAGAAAAGTCAGAGTCAGAGAAGGCGAGGTGAGGATGGAAGCAGAGGCAGGAGAGACACAATGGCTTGCCTTGAACAGTGAAGGGCCCGTGAGCCAAGGAAGGTGGAGAGCCCCTAGACACTGGAAAAGTCGAGGAAGTGGATCCTCCCCTAGAGCCTCTGAAGGAACCAGCTCTACCGACACCTTGATTATAGCCCAGTGAGATCCGTTTTGGATTTCTGACCTCCAGGACCGTAAGATAATACATTTGTGTGGTTTTAAGCCCCCAAGTTTGTGGTAACTGGTTATAGCAGCAATTGAAAATGAATATGCTCTGGCTCCAGCGCTTTCCTAGGCCTTTCAAAAACATCCTCAGGCAAGCGCGTTCATGCAAATGGCTCTGGCGAGCCCACCCCACTAGCTTGCCCGATGTGTCCAGATGTGTTAAGATCCCAGAAATCTCTAAGGGAAATAAGGGCCAGTCTTGTTCCAGTTTTGTCTTCACTAGTCCACATCTCTACTACCATCTGAAGAAGGGAAGGTGCCAGGGCCCTGTAGGATTCCTTTATCCAAGTAGCCCAGGTACAATGCTGGGGATGTGAAACAAGTCTTTGGAGGTGAAGCTTGGGGGCTTGGAGAAGCTACAGTTGTGTGGATATTTTGGTGTGTATGTGTGGTGATGAAGAACTAAAATTAAAAAACACTTTAACAATTGAGCAATTGAAATTCATTTCTTAAGGACCCTCTATTCCATGAGTCTGTGATCTATTTTTTGCATTAGTTTTATCAAGACTGGATGGGTTCTCTAACCCTAATATTATAGTTGGTTTGCTAAGTCACTGGGCAAAGTCATATAAGTATATTAAGAAAATGGCTGTGAAAATATCTGATGACTATACACCAAATAGTTAAAAAAGAAAGAATCTATTATTTTGGACAAAATGATGAATAATAAATTCCCACCTTTTCTTTAAATTACATAGGGCCTCAAATGGAGGAAACACATTTGGAAAACCCTTATATTGGCTGAATCCTTTCCTTAATAAATTATTTGAGATATTCAATTGAACCAAAAAAAAAAAAAAAACAAAAACAAAAAACTGTTTACATGCAGGAAAAAGTTAAAATCAGTAAACATTTTGAATTTTTAAAATTGCCCTAATGTTTCAGTAAATACTTGTCAATTAAATTAGGTTTGTATTTATAAGCTAATTCTATGTGCAGTTTTTGACAAATAAATCAGTGCAAATATTTTGTTAGGGCCTAAGTCTGTCAACAGCAGAGGTTTCAATGCAGTTTCGTGTTTGTTCCAAATTTCATATATTCAAATATTACCTTCATTACTTTCTATCCTATCTATGCACTATTAAAGTATCAGTGGCTAGTATTTTATTTAAAGAAACTAACTTTACTTAAAGTTGTATTAAAAGAAAAACAATATATCACTACCAGAGATGGAAAAAAAAAATGTATCACTTGCCAGAAGTAAAAAAGTGATCACTGATGTAACTATAATAAAAATAAAATCATGATAGTTATTGTCTGCTAGAGTTTTGAGCCTGGGAACTGTTATCTTTTAGTTAAAATGGGTAATGAACAGGTGTTAGAGAAATGCCAAAGACATTGCCCCTAAAGTAAACTGAGTTTTTTTTTTAACCTGACACTAATCGGAAGGCTTGGAACAAAGTTAAAAAGGAAATAAAGTTATTACTATGTGATTCAGTGTACTTTATTATCATGTCTGGGTACCAACTAAAATGATCTCAGGTAACCATGGTAGTTTTAGAAAATGCTGTTTTAAAACCCTTAATTTTGCTTTTTGAGTTGGTTCCTGCCAAGGACCTCCATTGTTGTCTATCAATACAACCTTGCCTAGACTTTAGCTCCATCTTAGAGTGAATGCTCTTTATCAAGCACCCACCTTGTACTATTATGCAAGGTTCAAATCTTTACATTTAATTTCTAGCTCCAAGTGTAGCATATACTACAAGGTAACCCAAATCTAATTCTTTCTCTACTTAGAAGACTTCTAGAATAAATCCAAGTGATCGCAGCTAGGCTCTTATTTATCAGGAATCTCTATACCTTTCTATTAGCAGATGCTAGCATTGTTTTATCCAATTCTATTTGGTCTTTTTAAGTACACCTGGCCATCCACACAGTGCTCACTGGATTCACTCAGAACAACTCCTGCTTGTCTACTCGAGTTTCTTGCTCCTCCATCTGTGGACAACATCATATCACCTGGAAGCTCATTAGAAATACAGACCCTCAGTCCCCATCTCAGGCCTACTGAATAAGAATCTGCGTTTTAATAAGACCCTCAAGGGGATTCTTATGCACATTAAAGTCTGAGAAGCACTGCTCTTGATCAGTATGCCCTTCTCTCTGTTCACCTGGTTTCTCAAGTTCAACCCTCCCTAGGTCCCTCTTCACCCTTGGACTTCTCAACCTCTAACCCAATAGTTCTCAGCCATGGCTGCACACTAGAATCACCTGGCAAACATTTTTGTGTTATTGCTATCCTCTACCCGAGAATTTTTTAAAAATTAGTTTGGAGTAGAGTCTGAGAGTCCATTTTAATTGCCCCAGGTGATACTAATGTGAAGCCAGTGGGTGATGTGGACTGCTGGCTTTTACCCTCTGATTCCACAAAACCACTGCAGGGTAAGAAGTGTCCTACCCAGTAAACCATGTTAGGCTCAGTTGAGCCTTGCTTGGTGTCCTCTATCAAGGGAAAGTAAATGATCAGTTTTCCCTTCCAGACAGTCTATGGTATGGGAAAGAAACCCATATGACTAAAACAGCATCAGCAGCCACATTAATACTTTTTCATCTCCATCATCATAACCAACCATTTCCATCATTGTAAGTATGTAAATCTCAGGGTTAGCAGATTTAAAATTCACTCAGACATGCTAGCCCATTTTTATTTTTAAAATATTCTAGACATATAAATGATGTAGCTTTTATTTTTTAAAAAAACTGTAACAATCTATGAGGGGAGAATTTGGTCATTGCTGAGTTTTAGACATCGCATAATGTATTCAAATAACACTAACAGTGGGTAAACCTGTTTGGGAGCAAACAAGAAAGTTTATTTTAGAAAGATATGTCTCATGTAAACCTCATGTCAGTAACTTTCTAATATCCCATCTACATATTTGCTCCCCCTGCCCCAGACAACTGGATCTGACTCTACTTTCAAAGGAATTTGGTCTTCATCCGGAAGCATTTGTAAAACAAATGCAGCACCAGGCAGTTGGCTAATTACCCAGTGTCATACTTGCCGTTCCTATCCCTCCACCCCATCTTCCATAGTCTATTTCTCTGCTTCTCACTAAATCCCACCATCTAGATGTGTAAACTCTTGGACTTGTGATCTTCTTCAGTTCCTGCCTTGTCCTTCATCTGGATCTCTGATCCTGTGTCTCACAAATCCCAGCCTAACAATGACCACTACTATCTAATGATCATTTATTGCTTACTAGATGCTGTTAAGAAAATTCCAAATATCATCCCATTTCTTCCTCATGACAAACTTACGCTGATTTTAGAAATGAGGAATCTGAGACATAGAGAGATTTATGTAACTTTCTATATTAGTCAGTTTTTGCCAGGTTATGCTAGGTAACAAACAACTCAACATTTTAGTAGCTAAGGGCACATATTCATGACACATGCCAATTGTAGGTGATGGCTTCACGGTGGCTCTCCCCTCAAGCCATCTTTATTCTGGGATCCAAACTGAAGGAGTAACCCCACCTGCAATAGATCCTTCTCATGGCAAAGGGAAAAGAACAATGAAAAAATCATGCAATGGCTCTTAAATCCTCTATTTGGACATGGTTTGCATCACTTCTGCTTATATTCTATTGTCCAAGCAACTTTCATGGCCAATCTTGACATCGGTGGGTGTGGGAGAGCTCCTCCCACAGGGAGGGGCTCTGAAGGTATGACCCAGTAGAAAAGGACAGCAAATATTTTAAGCAAATAATATAACCACAGTTGTTCAAAGTCCCCCAGCTGGAAAGAAGTTTGACTCTCGACCACTGTGCAATGATACTTCCAATTTACTTTCTGTTTTTACAGATTCCAGCTATTTAACCTCTCACCTGTCTAGTTCCACAGTCTTTACCTGCTCCTCTCATTTAGCCGTTCTCTCTGGACATAACTTTTGCTCTCAGTGAATTATATTCCTGACAAACGTATTTTCAACTTAGCTGAACTTCAGGTCCCTGCCGTCTGATCTGCTTGTTTCTCCTGTTGCCCAAGGCCAGGATAAATTTGAGTCTATTTCTCCTGGTTTTACTCCTCAGATGAAATAAAGGAGTTTCCGTCCTTAATATGATGGCTACAGACAGTTTCCTTACTGTAAGGAAACTCACAGGGACCAAATGTTAGCAGCCTGGCTTGAAACCCTGAAGAGCTATATTTAAACTTGGATAAGAAACTTTTTAGAGAACGATTTCCTGCCAGAAACAAATCCTTTCTCATAGTGGTTAAACATGGTCCATGGGAAGTCTTGTTTATTGCGGGTCTGGGCGCAGTGAGTTAGTGGGGTTCTGTCAACACTCCCAGAGTGGGTTCGTCCCTCCAAAATCTAACCACTCATGTTTTCTTTCATCACACATAAAAAGAAGCTACAGATTTAAAGCTTCTTGTCTCTTGCGCCAATATGAGATAGCAGCAGAAACCTTATATACTTTATTTCCAAACAGAAAAGAATTTTTTGCTATTATAAGATCCACTTTCAATCATTTATCAGCATTATTCAATTAACCATAGATGTCAGAATTCTTCACTTGTAGGTACAAATTTGGACCCATATTTGATATCAACATTTGAGAAAGCCACCTTCTAACCTAAAAATTGAGTTCATTTTTCAAAAAGAATTCTATTGGAAAAGAAAAGAAATAGATAAGGTAAAACTTGTCTTTGTTACAATCTCTTTGCAGAGTATGAGCTCACTGTATTATGTTTCAAGGAACTATTTCCTTTCTCCAGTATACTTATCCAACTAATTTCTGAGGATTGATATCTATAGTTAGCAATATACTAAATTTTATACATTTCAGAGACAATCAAAAACAAAATAATGTATGTAGATACAAAGCAAACTCAAAACAAGGCTTTCTCCAGAAGAACAAGCATTTCCATGTGAACTTGGCTCCCCATAAGTTCTTAATCATATCTTAGGATTGGCTATCTCAGAAACAATCATATTATTATTTTTTTACTTGATGGAAGGTATATATGAAATCATCATGCAGCCTGAAAAAATACTATTTAATGTTTTCAGTGTTCCTGTTTCCTGGACTCCTGAGTCTTAAAAGAAGTATATAGCAGAAGTCCAAAACCTGGAATGAGAATTTTTTTTTTTTTAAATGCAAGAATCATAATTAGATGTTCTTTGCATGTCTTCTCTGAATTTTCATCATGTATTTTTCCATAAATAAAGAAATGAAAATTAGGAAATATGGTTCTGACCAAAGAAAGATTCTCTTTCTCCAATTTCCTTCAAATTTAAGGATGTGGTAATTCATTCTTAGCCAACACTTAGCAAAGAAATAGTGCATACTTAGTCTTGGCAATCCTGGCCTTACTCCTGCTGTGGCTTTATAATTTTCTGTAGAAGCAGCAATCACTGCAGTTTTGATTAAATGATTACCCACAGGCCTGCTCTTGAATGAAATGACAAATGCACTCTGGAAAAATTCAAGTAGACACTGTAAACTTGGAAACTTTCTAGGGTATGAGTATGTTCCAAATGGCATTTTGTATTAGTAATAGCACGATCTATGACTCAAACATAATAATTTACTTCCTATAGAGAGGAAAAACTAGCTGCATTGACTGAAAATGATGGGATAAAAATCTCAAAGGAAAAAACTTCAGTATGAGGAAGGGGCATATTGAAGTTCAAAACTTTCTTGAGTACTTGTAGAAAGTACAACGCATGTGTATGATAAAATGGTATACCTATGCCAGAAAGGAATATCTTGAAAGGAGATTTAGAAGGCCTGGAAATTCTGTCTTTCTCCTTTTCACTTACTATGTTTCTTGTATGAGCAAGAACTTGTTTTCTTTGAATGGGAGAAAAATGAGTTAGGCATTCAGGCAAGAAACTTCACTTTTTTTTTTTTCAATTTCTATAATCTAATTGTTGAAACAATTATATTTCTAAAGAATAATATTCTACACCTTGACTTATCTTCATTTCAGTATTTCATTGTTGCATGAGAAGATACCAGAATTATTTAAATAACTAGTAATTAGGTATTTCTAGACTTTTGATCTTAGCAAATCCTAAAATGATACTGATAATAGTCTAAGATTTCAAATGACTATAGTGAAAGAACATTAATTTATGCCACTTATAGAGAAATTGGAGATTTGCCTTGAAATTTGGGAGCCACCACAAATGCAAACATAAAATATATGGGTTGCTATTTGGTGCACTGTAGGATAAACATTTACTTTGGGGTGGATGAAAAGATATTTTTTCTTCGTTAAGGCATCATCACACTTGAAATTTATATAATGATACATATACACACACTCCAAAAACCTCAAATAACAGAATTTGGAGAAAAGTATTTGAAGACCAGAGTTTCTTTTTGGCTTTGCCTTTAACTAGCTGTGTGATTTGCTTGTTAACATCAGGTGAATTAACTTATATGCTTCAATTTCCTTTCTCATCTCTATTGGAAGTGGAGGGCTGGATTAGGATTCCTCCTGGTTCATTCTAACTCTAATTTGGATTCTGTGACTTTAAGACTTCTGTTAGTTTATGACATAGTGGGAGATTGTAGAGAGGCCTAAAATTACCATGAAAATTGAATGTGAGACTGGATAATGGAGAATAAATGGAAATTTTTCAATAAATGTTCCCTTACTGGCAGCAAGGAGGGTCAACTCAAGAGTGCAGAAAATAATGGTAGGGAATGGCCAAGAGTAGAAGTGGAAGAGAATATTTCTTACAGATGTCACCAGCAAGTCTTAAAGGAATGCCTGGAGAAGGACTTTTGGCTACTCGTCCTTCTTCCCTAACATGGGTAATGACTTACTGCCTCCTGAGGATGGGCAGTCAATGCATTCTGGCATCCAGCAGAGGACCCTTGTATTAGTCAGCCAAAGGGGTGCCAATGCAAAGTGCCAGAAATCTGTTGGCTTTTATAAAGGGTATTTATTTGGGGTAAAAGCTTACAGTCCCAAGGCCAAGGAAAGTCCAATTCAAGGTACCATAAGCGGTACTTTCTCACCAAAGTCAGCTGCCACGTGTTGAAGGAAGATGGCGGGTGATCTCTGCAAGGTTTCAGCCTTTCCCTCTGGGCTTCCTCCCTCAGGCACACCTGCTCCACTTCTTCCTGATTTCAGCTCTCGGGGCTTCTATATAAGTCTCAGCTGCCCTGCTCCCTTCCCAAGGCCAGCTGTAAGCTATCAGGCAAAATGGTTCATCTCTCCCTAGGACTTCAGCTGTTTGAAACTTCTCCTTTCTGTCACATGGTAGGATCAGAAATGACAGAGCTCTCTCTTCCGTGTGTCTCAGTGAGTGTTCATTTATATCAGACCCATCAAGGTAAGGGGAGACTCAACCTGAGTCATGCCCACTGGCATAGTCAAATCAAAAGTCCTAATCTTAACAGGTAATCTAATCAAAGACACCTCAGCTGAATTTAATGCAATCAAAGGATATCCTACCCGGAGGAATAGATTAGTTTACAAACATAATCTTTCTCTTTTGGGGATTCACAAATAATCTCAAACTGCCACAACACTGAAGGGCAGAGAACCATAACTCAGCTCTTGAAGGTCACAAAGTACCTCCTCCCATATTAGCCAACTGTTTCTTCCCAGTAACCAGATTTCTGAGGCAGGGAAAGAATACAGTGGTTAAGCAGTCAGGTTTTAGAGTCAGACAATCCTGGGTTTAAATTCTATTTCTACCCCTCATTAGCTGAGTGACTTTGCACAGTCTGTTCCTTTAACAAATATGTGTTGAATCTGTTAGGCACTGATGATACAGAAGACAGAAAATAAGTAAATTATGATTTTCAATTGTGATAAGTGCCCAGAGGAAAATAAAAGAGAGTAATGAAATGGAGAGTAATGGGGTGGGGGTTAGATATTGGGTATGGGTTGTCACCTTTAAGGAGGTGATATTTGAACTAAGACTTGAATGCAAAGGAGCCAACCATGTAAAGATCTGCTGGAAGAGTGCTCCTGGCAGAAGAAACAGCACATGCAAAGGCCCTGTGGTGGGCTTATCTGTTTCAGGAATAGAAATTCAGCCAGCATCCCCGAGTGCTGAGAAAGAGGGAGTAAGTAGTGCCTGATGAAGATCAAAGAGGCAATTAGGGATCAGCTCATGTGTGAGGAATACAGGGCATGAGGGGATATTTGGATTTTTTTTTTAACCTAAATATAATTAAGTCACTGGAGAGATTTTTACAAGGGGCATGACATTATTTGTTTGATAATCTTAAAAGATCACCCTTAACAATCTGAAAATGTGGACTGAGGAACAGTGTGAGTGGAAGCAAGGATTCTAATTATGAGATTATTGCAATTGTCCATGTAAACAGCTTTCTAGCCTCAGTTTCCTTATTTGCAAAATCAGAATCATAATAGATACATCACAGGGTGATTTTAAGAATTAAATGAGAAAAGCCAAATGAGCAAATGCACAGTTCCTGGCAAATAGTAAGCATTCAATAAACAGGGGTTATCATTGTGCCCCATTTACACACAAGAAAACTGGCTTTTGGTGAGGTTAAATGATTTAGTCAAGTTCAAACCCAATCTGCGGCTCACCAGAGCTTGAATCCAAATTGTAGAAGTTCAAAACCAGTATAAGTCTGCTTTCACATGATAGAAAAGGATAACTTGATCTTATGCTTCGATTCAATAAATGTTTCTGAGGCATATAATGTGCCAGGCACCAGACTAAGACTAAAGGATCCACAGGGAGCTCAATTTCTATTAGGAGTGACAGGTAAGAACAAAAATAATTTCAAAACTGAAATGCCATATACAGCAGTAGATATATGTCACTTCACAGAGAGGACTTCACATAAGAAAGGATCCTGAGCTGGGTTTGAAGACAGCGAGTACAGCACGTAAGAGGTCATGGAACGGGGAGCAGCTTGTCATGCATGACAAACTGAGTGATTTGATATTACAGGTTTAAACGGTGTGTTGGGGGAGAAAGTGGAGATGAGATTGGAGAAAAATTATGGGGGTATAATAATTACCAATAGGAATAATAGGGTTGAAAGTCGAAACTACCATTTCTATAGCTTGGAAGTAAATAGGATATTTGGACTCCTGGGAAGGGTAGAGCGATAGTGGCATTAAGTTAATAGCAATGTCTGTCCCTTAAAACATGCTGTTTGGCTGACAATGCTTCTTATAAGCCTGAGAGCATCTTCGTGGGTAATCAAAGCACATGGTGTACATATGTGGAGACTGAGGCTCAGCCACGTTGGCTGCCTTGTCCAGGGTTGCTTGGATGACAAATGAAAGAACCAGGAAGGAGAACCTAGATTGCTAACCTTTAGTTCAACTCCATTCCATCGATTCTGTTACTTGCCAACATGGCCTGTGTCATAGTAAAGGCTTGAAAAAGAGCTAGAGATGGAGCACACCAGAAGAGTTGGAGGAAAAGTACACCGAGAGTGAGAAGGAAGATGTAAAGGGAAAGTGGGCAGAGAAATTAAAATCTGTCTGGATAATAAGTGAATATAGGTTAACAGTGGGGAATTGGGTTTTTAAAGAAGACAATAACAGTGCCTTGGAGACAGTAGGTACCCAAAAGTTTTTGGAGTAAGGAAAGGAGGGAGCAAGGGTGGGAAAGAGACAAGGAAAGAGGAAGAGGGAGAGGGCATGGGAGAGGAAGGAAGAGAAAGCCAGAAGGAGAGGGCAAGATAAACTGGCAGACAGGAAATTATGGCCAGAGTATGCAGCTGGCTATGGCAGAGAAAATGTCCCTGTGAATGAAGAAAGAGGGATATAAAACTTCTAGTGGACATATACAAAGAATTGGTGAAAATTCAAGACAGTTACAGCAGTGGGGCTGACATGGTTTGGAGATGGAGAAGATTGGAGGAAAATTTCATCTCCCTGTTGTTTCAATAACTGGCCTTTCTTGTTTCTGAGCCTCAAATAAAGATACATAACTTGATAAAGCAATTTTGTGCCACTTCCAAGTGGGAAAGTAATCTAAAAATGTAATTAGTTGGCATTTTTAGGGTATTTCCGTCACTTACTATGGCAGTAAGACAAAATATTTGAAATTGGGATATCTTAGAAATTCCCAAATACGTAATAATAACAGTTAATCCCTTTTTGGGTGCCAAGCATTGTTCTAAGAGCTTAAGTCATTTAATCCCCTTAACCTCCCTATGAAGTAGGTTCTTTCATTATCTCTATTTTTCAGATAAGGAATCTGTGGCACAGTGAGGTTGAGTAACTTCTCAAGGTCACACAGATAGCACATAGCACAGTGGCAGAGCTGGTTTGGAATTTTGTTGTTCCTTACCCCTATGTGAAATTCCCAAACTGTTTCATTACATTTCTTTTAGTTCTCTTTGTAGGCAATGTTATCTCAGATGATTCTGGAACAGAATAGTTACAGTTTCTGTTAACATACATCAACACATTTAAGTCACCTTTCAATATACATTTAATATATTTGTATATAGGTAAGTAAAACATTATGAATCACCAGACAATTTAGGCAAGATCTTCATAGGAAGCTGCCACAAATAGTTTTCTCTTGCTCTTTCATAATGAAAAATATCTTGCCAAACAAAGGTGAAAAGTCCCAAGCCAAACACTAAAGTAGGTAGTATTTCTTTCTATGTTGCTTTATGAAATATTGGCAGCCCGACATATTTCTCAACCGTAGAAGACATAAATCTTTCAGAGGGAACCCAATTTTTTCTGGTTTGGCTGCCAAACTATGACTTCAGCCTTGAATTTCATCTCAGAAAACTGTAAACACCCTTTTCCTCCCCCTGTGCTTAATTTTAAGCATATCCTCCCTTCCCAAAGACCATCTATCTTCTTTGGGAGGGGGCCGTCTCTCACTATCTTATCCTGAATGCCCACGGCCGTCTAGGCCAGTTCAAGCCTTTGCTCTCTCCCCTCAAGCTCACCTCTGTCTGTCCTGCTTTCCTCTGCTTCTCACCTTTTTCTTTTTAAACAGTTCTTGGCTTTTACTTCACATTCCACTGAAGGCTGATGACTCTGCTCTGGAGGTCTTTTTACAGGGACCTGCTCCTGTCTCCCTTATCACAGTGACTCTTGGCTGGTTCCTTTGTGCCCATGGGGCAAAAGGACTCAGAGGTTTAATTTAAAAATGGCTTCAGCTCACTTTTCTTGTAAGCAAAGATGAATTGACTAGATCAACCCATGAGCAATAAGTCTACATGAATAGGCAAACATATCTGAATCTGTGTGCTCTAGCCCAAAAGGAATGTCAGTGCCTGGGAATGGGAGGGGATGATGTTCACTCTCCAGAAATTCAGGTCAGCATGATTATCTTCTGGGCATTCACATGAAGGTGACAGTGAGGTGTAAAGCAACGAGCACTGGACTGGGAGACAGGTCAGGTAACGGTCCAAGTTCTGTCAGAAACCAGCTGTGTAACATTGGAAAGTCGTACCATAATCCAATGTGGGTATCAGTTTTTCCATACCTAAAATAAGGCACTGACACTGGACCATTTTTGACCACAAAGTCACTGGATTATGTAGATTCTAAACCTGGACAAACCTTGGAATCACTTGGAATGTTTGGGAATTTCACATGAAAAACAGATATTAGGGTTTCAACACACACATACTTAATTGAAATCCTCAGGAGTAGAGCCCTGGAATCTGAGTATGTGGTTGATGTAACCATCCCAGCCTGGGTGTGAGGACCAGCATTAGGGAACTGTAGCATTTATTAATGCCTTATGTCCTTCACATTCCACCAGCACATCCTATTTAAGGTAAAATCATAGAATAGGGTCACCCAGTGCTACCCCCTGGAATGTACTTCAAAAGTGGTCGGTTCTGAGCTAGGCAGCAAAAAGCTGGAGAGGTTGGACTAGTACAGTAAGTAACAGAGCAACTGTCAGTTTTCTGTCTTAATTAACTGAATTTTACTGTCATAATTTAGAACTGCTCCTAAAAGTTAGGCACATTATATAGCTCTTATCTGATCAATTCTGCTTATACCTTATTTGTGACATCCCCAACATAAAATTATTTTGTTGGTTTTTGAAATCTTATTAGTCTACTAAGGTGCCAGGAGAGGAGCTACCTAAAGCTCAAGTTCATAAGAATCTGGTGATATCTCAAGGCCTTTTGGCAATTAGGCATTTTTTAGGCTTATTCCTTTTTTCCTATCAAGCCCAAGAATTTTTAAATTATTGTTAACAATATTATCATTTATTTGGGACTAATTATCACTTTGACTCTTGCATAATTATCCCAATTTAATTATTGGTTCCCTTTCTTCACCCCCTCCTGTATCTATTCCAATTGCCAGTTGTCTTTGCTGTCATTCCCACAAAGAGTAGAGTGTATACTCTCACCATTTGACTTTGGGTTTCGTCAAGTGCTTTGGCCAATGGGATGTTAGTAGATGTGATGCTTGCACAGTGGGGCTTGGCCTCCTGGGCTCTGCTATGGGAAGAGTCTTCCCCACGTAACTGCTGCCCTTCAGCCTAGATCCCAGAATGACCACGTGTGGAATATACCTTTGTCACTTGACCCACACAAAGCTGAGCCCAGCCAAAATCAGCTGAGTCCCAACCTTTCTGCAGATGCCTGAGAAAATAAAGGAATATGATTTTAAGCCTCTGAGTTTTGGAGTGGTTTACTGCATGGCAATAGCTGATTGATTCAGTATGTCAGTCAAGATTTACTGTCCTCCCCTAGTCAAAGGGTGGCATGTGATCCAATCTGTGCCAATCAGATCTCTTTCCCAGAAGCACAGAAGACTGATAAACAGTTGGATTTGCCTCATCCCCAGCAATCAGTTATTCCCCTAGCATCTTTCATTAGTTCCTAATACACAGATCACTTGAGCTTCCCTGGTACCTGTACTTTCCTTGCTGGTTCTTCATGCTTTGTCGGTTCTTCATATCTTTCTACCGGGTTATTTTAAATACATATCATTCCCTTATGTTTACATCCTTCTAGTAAATTCTCTGCTACTGAAGGATTCAAAAGAGAAATGAAAGGATTCTAAAAGTAAAGTTGGCATACCTTACAGCTTGGGAGTTGGGGTTGTTGCTAGATCTATTCTTCTACTCTCTTTCTCACATTAAACCTATAGGTGTCATGAAAGAAAGAGAGAAATTTTGTGAATCTGTTCTTCTTATAACATGTTATTAATGTGTAGATCTACTGCAGTAAAGATATTTTAAATTTTATAGAGAATTTCAGAAAACAAAAACGTCATTACCTATTAAGAGCAACATTTAAAAAAATAAATGATTTTCCTAAAAGAATTCTATAGCTTAAGAAGTGGGCATGTTGTCGTATCTTGAAGTTCTGTTGACAGTCTGATATGAAGAAGGTGTTGAATTATGCTCTATATTTGTTCATGTTAGAAGATAAACAACTGTCCCTTCAATTTACATTTCCCCTTTTTACAATAGCCTTGTGTTCAACAAATGAAGTACCTTTCATTTAAAATAACTACACAGTATGACAGAGGGTATCTGAATCTTCTGATATTTTAAATATTATTTATAAAAGAACAAGATATTGCACACTGATAATTCAGAGTTCTATGTATCATCATGGATATTACATAACTTTTCAGAGTGCCAAATATGTGACATTTTAAAAATATGCAGGAACCTGATGGGCTCTGACAGATGTTGAACACCCTTTTCATCAAACCATGAATCTTTGTTTCCATGAACCTTGAAAAAAGATTGCCAAAGATCTTTGAAATGCAGATACAACAGAAAATATATCCATCACAATCAAGAAGTGACTCAAAGGAAACCAGCTTCCAAAAGGAGGGAAAAACATAAAAGCAGCCGCCAGATCCGATGCCACTCCCATAAATTGTTACACAGCTGTTACCACCTCCAGTGATGAAGTTCTGCCAAACCAAAGATGAAGGTGTCCCTCAGCCAGGAATTTCTGTATATCCTATGCATTCCAAAAGTGAGGACAATTGGTTCCTCTCCAAGGACAAAGAGTTAGTGGAAAAGGAAGACATTTTCAGGACATGTGTCTCCTGGCAGTATTCTAGGCAGAAGGAATATCCTGAGCATTCTTTCCCTTCCACAGGACTCTTTGGGATTGTGTTGACAATTTATCTTCATCATACAAAGACAGTGTCCAGGAAACACAAAAACAGTGCATTAAGAAACCATCACTCCAATGAGAAAGTGGAAAATGCAGTAACAGAATGGAGACATTTTGTTCAAAACCCCTAAGATAGTTTTTATTTCACAAACTCTAAATAAAAATATTTTTAATCAAGTTCTAAAACAATCACTAGGACATTTCTTTTTGTTTTTGTTTTTTTCTGGACCTGTTGTTAATTTTTAATACAGCAGATACCACTGAGTTTCCACAATTTGCATCAGAACTTTATGATGAATAGTCTTATTATCTCATGAAGCTTGCTATGAGAGGGAATTTCTATTTCACTTACAAACAAGTGCTCAGAAAGCACTGGTTCTTACAGTAACCCCACAGCCATAGCAATTCATGTTAGAACATTCAACAAATCTTTATTAAACCTATCATCTATCAAGTGTCAGGTATTATGCCAGACAATGGGGACCCATAGAACAAAACATTACTCCTACCTCAAAGAACTCATAGCCCAGTGAGGAGGAACTCCAGAGTTTAAACTTAATAAATGGATGGTTTTCAATTCTATAACAGAGATGGACAGGGTAAGCCCCTGGCTTATATAGCCAATGCTGTCTTGGAAGTGTGATACAATCAAAGGTTGTGAACATAATCTTGAGGTTTGCACTGACTTAGACCTGCATAGAAAATGTACTACTCACAACCTGGGTGACTTGACAATGTTAGGTAGCTTCCCTGAGCTGCTTCTGTTTTATCACCTTTAAAAATGGGGATGAAATTGTAACTACCTTACAAGTTGTCATGAGAATTAATTGAGATCAAACACATAAGAAACCTAGGACAGGGCCTGGCACAAAGTAAGCCCTGAGTAAATATTGGCTATGTTTTTAATTAATTATTATAATTATTACTATGTTCCAGGCACTGCGCTGTGCACTAGGGTATGCAGAGGTGAGTAATTTACTATCAGTGCTATCAAGGGTCTTGCAATGATGAGAGACATTCTCTGCAGTAGCTCCACTCATAGGTGTCCCCTCGTTCTCTCCTTTATCAATACATTGAGTCCTCCTTCTTTGCCCCTCTATGATCTTTGACCTAGATTGGAGATGCTAATTTTCTGTTCTCAGGAACCACTTGAAAAAAGTTTGTATACAACATATAATTGTAATGTCTCTATAATCAGCTGGGATGATACAGGTGAGGGAGAAAATATTAAGAATCCTTGAACTTTCTACTTGGCTTAAAGGATTTGTTTGGTTACTTTAATAGTAAAGTTTAGCATACACACTATACAGTGCACAAATCTTACGTGTATAGCTCAATAAACTTTACTTATGTACACACCTATTAACCACTACCCAGACCAAATTTAATAACATCCAGAAGGCTCTCTCATGCACCCTCCCAATCATTACTTTCTCACCAAATGTAACCATTATTTTGACTTCTATCACCATATATTAGTTTTCTCTGATTCAGAAGTTTATGTAAGTGGAATCAAACATAATGTACTCTTTTGTGTCTGGACTACATACAACACTACATCTGTAATATTCATTCATGTTGCACACAGCAGTATCAATAGTATTCCACTGTACAAATATAGCACAACTTATTTACTCATTTTAGAGTGTTTCTCATTTTTTACTCTGTTGGATAATATTGCTCGGAATATTCTGTTACACGTCTTTTCTGTAGGCATATATGTTTTTCCATTGATTATATACATAGGAGTGGAATTCCTGGGCCACATGGCCATGTGTTCAGCTTTAGTACACAATGCCAAGTAGACTTCCATAGTGATTCTACCAGTTAATACTTCTGTCAGCAGTGGGTGAGAGTTTCTGTCGCTCTGAATTCTCATCTTCACTTGATTTTGCCTTTTCTTTTTTCCCTTTTTAAAAAACTCTAGCCATTCCGGTGGGCATGCATGACATCTCATTGTAGTTTTACTCTGTATTATCCTGGTGATTCATGATGCTGACGCCTCTTTAATATTTTTATTACATTTTTGTGAAATGTTTATTCAAATTTCTGTCTTTTAAAAATTGTGTTCTTTTCTTGTTAATATGTAGGATTTCTTTATTGTTGGATATATTATTATGAACATATTCTATTCTGTTGACTTGCATGTTCACTTTTTTAGTGGTATCTGGAAATGAACAGATGTTTTTAAGTTTAATGAAGAAAGTTTATCAACATTGTCCTTTATGATTAGTGTTTTCATGTTATATTTTAAAAAATCTTTCCATACCCACAAATCATGAAGATATTCTCTTAGATTTGCTGCCGGGGTAAATGTTCCCCACCCCCTGCCCCCGCTGCACTGCAGTATAAATCAGGTGATTGTAAACTTATGGTTCGGTCTCTGATTTCTCTGTTATATTCTATTTGTCTATTTGTCTACTCTGGCACCTAACCACACCTTTTTAATTACTTCAACTTTATAATAAGTCTCGGTATTTCCGAATATAAGTACTCCTGTTTTATTCTAATATTCTTTAAAAATTGTTTGAAAATCAGTATATCATTTTCCACCACCCCTTCCGTTGAGATTGTTTGCATATTGATTGTAATTTTATTGAGTCTATACAACTAACACCCTTTCTATCCATGAACATGATATGGCTTCTACTTATTTAGGCTTCTTTAATTTCTCACAGCAGTATGTTCTAGGTTTTTTGGTTTTGTTTTTAAAGAGGTATTATATAGCTTTCCTTATATATATTTTCCTAAATAACTTATGTTTTTGCTGCTAGAGTAAATGATGTTATTTTAAATTTTCATTTTTAAATTCTTGTTATTGCTAGTAGATAGGAATATAATTGATTTTTGTACATTTATCTTAAAACCATTTATCTACTAAATTTATGTATTAATTCTAATGGATTATATGTATCTTTTATCTTTGAATAATTTTCTATGAGTATAATCAATCTGCAAAAAATGGCAAATGTATTTCTACATTTCTGCTCCTTGTATCTTTTTGTTTCTTTTTATTATCTTATTGAACTGGCTATTACCTCTAGTGTAACATTGAATAGAAATGGGAAAAACATAATCTTTATCTCATTCCTAGTCTCAGGGGAAATCTTTGTTTCACCATTAACTGTTATAGATTTTCTCTATAATATAACTCTGTCAGATTAAGGATTGCAAGCATTTATATCCTGAAGGGTTGTTGAATTTTACCAAATGCTGTTATTTGGATCTGTTGTGATAGTCATTTTGGAACTTTTCTCTTCCCTTCCCTTCGCTTCCCTTCACTTCCCTTCACTTCCCTTCCCTTCCCTTCCCTTCCCTTCCCTTCTCTTCTCTCCCCCTCCCTCTCTTCTTTTCTTCTTTTCTTTTCTCTTCTTTTTCAGTGTGGTGAATAACATTGAATCGTTTTTCTAATGTTAAACTAATTTTGTTTTTCTGGGTTAGAGCCTACTTGGACATAATGTTTTACTCTTTTTCATATTCCTGGATACAATTTTACAATATTTTGTTAAAATATTTGTGTCTACTTTAATGAGAGAAGTTGGCCTTCATGACAGAAAAATTCTTATAATGTCCTTTGGTGTTAAGGTTATGCTGGCCTTATAAAATGAGCTAAAGCAGTGCTTAGAGGAAAATCTATAGGTTAAAATGCATATATTAGAAAAGGAGAAAGCCTGAAAGTCAATGATGTAAGCAACCATCTAAAGAAACTATAATATGGATAACAATTTAAAGTCAAAGAAGTAGAAGAAATACAGTACTTAAGAAACACACTCAATGAAGTAGAAAACAGAAATGTAACAGAAAAAAATAAACAAAGCCTAAAGTTTATCCTTGAAAAAGATTAATAAAATTGATAGCACCCTTAGAAAGAAGGGTGGAAAAAATAGAAGTCACAAATTATAAATCACATGCAAATAAAGAAGGACATGCCTAGAAAGCACTCTTTAAAATATAATAAGAGTAAATGATTTGAAATATTTTACCAATAATTGGAAAGTTTAGATGAAATGGACAAGTTCCTTTAAAGATAAAGCAAACATTAAAAGGTGATATTATTATAATGTTATGCTTATAAACTTTAAATATTATGTGAAATGGACAAATTTCTATTTAAAAATTAACTATTGAAATTGACAGAAGCAGAAAATCGAATTTGTCTTATATTTATAAAGGAATTGAATATAAATTTACAATTCAATGATGTATAATAGTGCAAAGGGATAGTCTCTCCCAAACAGTATTTCTTTGCCTAGGTAGATCCTCTGGTGAATTTTTACAAACATTTAAGAGAGAAATCACACTACTGAAAAAGTCCACCATCAGTTTTAAAGGTTCTTTGAAGATAATGTGTCTTTTTATCCTATGGCTTCTTCTAGGATTTGCTCTTTGTCTTTAGCTTTCAGCAGTTTTACTATGATGTCTCTAGGTGCTATGCCCTTTGATTTTGCCTGCTGTGGTTCACAGACATTCTTGAATCTATGGGTCTTTTGACAATTTTCGTTTAATCTAGGTCATAATTTGTTCAAAAAAGTTTCTCTCCCATTCTTTCACTGGTCTTTCTGGGGCTCCAGTCTCTTTCTCTTTCTGGGACTCCAGAGGCACTGGGTGATATTATCTCATCCAGAGAGGATTTTTTTTTTTTAATTGCTCTCCAGTGCCTTCCATGGCAGATTTTTTTTGTTTTGTTTTTGTTTTTGCATTGTATCCAACTTTCAAAGTTCTTCTCATAGAACAGTTAGTCTAATAGTAAATATTTCATCATAACCAAAAATGGAATGATATTGAAAATATTTTTCATATTATCTCTTCATTTAGATAAAAGATACCAGGGAAATCAGGGCAGCTGGAATGAGCTCTATTTCCAAGATGAAGAAATAAAAACTCATAGGTATTAATGGATTAACCAGTAAGCAGCAATGCTGAGTCAGACCTAGAAACCATTTCATCAACTCTTAGTCATTAGCTCTTTCTACCATACCAATATTTATCAAATTTTTGTTATTTGTAGAACTCTTAATAACTTTGTTAGCAATTGTGAAAATTAATTTTTTCTGAAAATTATCATAATTAAAATAACAACTATAAGGGATGGAATAAAATATAACTATCATTAATATTATCATCAAGGATTAGGATGGTCTTGTTTGGCATCTTTCACAAAGATGGAAATTACTATGTAAACTCAGACCATAAGTTTTGCATCCACTTTTTAAAAAAAAGATTTATTTATTTACTCCTCCCCCCTCGTTATTTGAGCTCACAGTCTGCTTGCTGTCTGCTCTCTGTGTCCATTTGATGTGTGTTCTCTGTGTGTGCTCATCTTCTCTTTAGGAGGCGCCGGGAACTGAATCTGGGACCTCCCATGTAGGAGAGAGGCACTCAGTTGCTTAAGCCACCTCAGCTCCCTGCTTTGTTGTGTCTTTCATTGTCTTTCCTCTTTGTGTCTCCTAGTTGCATTACCTTGTTGTGTCAGCTCACCATGCCCGGCCGTTGCATCATTTCTCTGTCTTGCTCATCTTTGCCAGGAGGCACCGGAAACTGAACCCGGGACCTCCCAAGTGGTAGTCGGGAGCACAATCGCTTAAGCCACATCTGCTTCCATATCCACTTTTTTTTTCTTAGTATTCATATCAACTATGTTAGACTATCCTTTTGCAATATTATGCATCATTAAGAATGTCATTATGTGTTTGGAGACTGTCAGAGAATTCAAGATATTTCTATTGTACATTGAACCAGAAATTATGGAGAGTATAACATTCAGCAATATTTCACCAATGAGGTCAGTGAGCACAATGTAACAAAAGCTGGAGGATTCAAAATTTCAATTTGGGAGATGCAGTATATGGATAATTACCCCCTCACCTTTACTTATATTAACATCTAGAAAGTATTTGTTCTCATACTGTTGATTATTTGAACGTGATTTTCAAATGAAATTAAAAAATAATTAATTTTCTCTGACAAATAAAGCAAAATATCAAGTGTTGAGAAAGTGTCAAATTTCAGATATTGTGTTTGTATTACAGATCAGTTTTTGTGAGACAATCTTAGTGTGTTATAATTGAGACTAAAAGTTCTGACATTTCAGCTGTGAAATGATCATTTCAGGCAATTAGAAAATATATTGCTGAGTAGCATTACTTGAATGAAACATTTCAAATATTCATGTAAACAATTTTCACCTGGAAATGCAAATTAAAACCACAATGATGTTCTTCTACTAATCCATGAGCTTGGGGAAATTTAAAAGTCTGACAATACCATGTGTTGGTAAAAATATGGAGCAAGGAGCTCATATAGAGCTGTTATGAATGAATATTTGTTCAACAATTTTACCCATGCATACTTGTGGCAAAACAATTTCTGACCAAACAATCCCATTCCTGAGTACATACCTAGAGAAATGCATGCCCTGAGACATGTAAAAGAAAGTTTGTGGCAGCAAATTTTTGCAGTAGCTGAAAATACCTCTAACATCCATCAGGAAGTTAGGATGTTAGGAGATAAATAAATTGTAGTTGTTAATATAATAAAATTTTATACCACAAAGTAAACAAACTAGAGCTCTGTACAACAACCTCATTGAATCTTACAAACATATTGTTGGTTGAATGAAACAAAAAAAAAGTATGCATTTATGTAAAGTTTAAAATCAGTCAATATTACCCATTTTGTTTACGGCTACATAAAAAAGCAATAAAAATATAAAGAGTATCAAGGAAGAAATTACCATACTGATCAAGATAGTGTTTTTTTAAAAATGTATGTGCATTTTTTTCTTTATTTTTAAAGAAGCTTTAGATTACATAAATGTTACATTGAGAATATAGATGATTTCCATATACCCCTAAACCCTCCCTCTCCCACACTTTCCCCATTGACAGCATCTTTCATTAATGTAGTACACGTGTTAACAATTGATGAATACATATTAAAGTATTGCTACTAAGCATGGTTTATAGTTTTCATTATGGTTTACATTTTGTACTGCACAAGTTTATAGTTTTGACAAAACATATAATGGCCTGTATCCATCATTGCAACATGCAGAGCAATTTCAAGTCCCCAAAATGCCCCATATTACACCTATTCTTCCCTCTCCCTCCCCTTCGAACCTCTGGTGACCACTGCCTTTATATCAATGTTACTAGTTCTTCCATTACTAGAATAATAATAAGTCTACTTTAGTCCATAGTTGCATTTCCACCTTATGTTTGTTCATTCCTCGATCTTGAGGATTTGGGGATGGTGATGCCTCTCTGCTTGCAATTGAGAAGGGACTTAGATCCCATGGGGCAGATGGATGGAACTGTTTTGCTTGCTGTTGTGGATACTCTCTGATTTTTGGGATGGGCGTTGTCCATCATCATCCTTCATCTAAGAGGAAGGAAGAAAATGTGATTAAGAAAGGATATCCAGAGGCAAGGGAGTGCTTCTGCAATGTAGACAACTTTCTCTTTTTTTACTTAGGTGGTGGTTAAAAGGGTGTTCATTTTCTAATGATTGATCTAAAAAGTGACAAAAATTTCTTCTTGAAAGCCAGCAGACTTCAGTGTGGAATAGAACAATCTCATTTCCCACAGTATTGTAAAGAGAAAAACAGTATGCCACCATCTGATTAGATCCACAAATTCCTGTATTTCCTTCTACACTGAACCAGGAGTAGGAGGCGTGTCATTGATCACCAGTCATTCCCTACTAAGAGTAAAGTATATAGATGGGCAGTCTGTTACCAAGTGTTCTATTGTGTGGCATTCCTTTTCCTTGCCATATACATGCCTGCTGCCCTGTTAATAACAGAACTAATACTCTTTTTTCAATCTCCATCATACCTCACAAAAACAACTATGACAGACTGGAAATCTTCTCTGGATTTTGAATGACTAACAGAACATAAAAATCGTCAAGCACTGCTCCTCTATGCACATATCACATGTTAGCCAAGATCTGATTCATACTTTACACAGCAGGAGTTTTGCCAATTGAAAAGCAAAATGGCTCTCAGAGCACACACATTATATGCTGTTAATGTTCCATGATATACAATTATCATATGATAAGGAATTTTTGCCAATATTTGCTATGCATCTACTTTGAGCTCATTATTAACTTTGCAGCTAGTTTTATCAGTTACTTCAAAAAAGTATGATTCATATCTATACCTGTTTCTGCTGCAAGGAGTTTAAATTCTGAATTATGCCTCTGTTGTTTTGATATCCCCACTTTCTTTTGCAATAAAACTCAGCATTTTGATGCTGGAAAATATTTTTAAAGAAAAAATACTTATTTATTTATTTATTTTTTATTTATTTATTTTTTTGCCAGAAAGTTACACAGTGCTTGCATGCAAAGCTCTGGTGACTTCATGCCACTATTTAACCAAGTTTAAAAAACAATTTACTACAATGTAAAATATAATTCATGCTTAGTGGCAATGCTCCAAAGTGTGTTTAACAATTGCAAATGAATGTACCACACTGATGAAAGATGTTGCTAATATGGGAAAATGTGGGAGGTGTGGGGAGTGGGACATATGGGAATCCCCTATATATTCTCTGAAACATTTATATAATCGAAGTATCTTTTAAAAAATAAAAAAAAAGTGGAGGAAAAAAAATAGACATCATAGTATATTCATTCCCCAGTGAATCCATTGGGGACAAAGCTGAATCCATAGAAGGGACAGTAGTGAGGGTTGAAGGATATCCTATGAAATACTAAATTTTTCTAAATAGAGACTCATTTTAACCAGCTTGATAGAGGAATAAAAAATATAAGGAAGGAATAACAGAAAACTGTAAAACACATCTAAAACTCTTCATGACCAATTGAAGAGGAGAAACTGAAAAAAGATGAAAAATAATTTGTGGAATGTTAACAAGCCCATTTGGGGAGAGTGAGTTAATTAAGTAGGTCCACATGAGCATACTTTTTGAGCAGCAATTGAGATTTCTCATCTCTATGAACTGTAGGAACAAAGCTGAGAGCTTTTCTACCTGCTACCAACATTGAATCTCTCTGTGCACAGAGCGACAAAACCGTGAGCCACACGTGCAGAATTTTCAGAGTGGATGTGTTCTCCGCGTTGCAAGTTCAACTGCTAATATCTAGACACGTGTGTTTTACATGGACAAGTGTGTCATTTCAAAGTAAATGTGTGTGTGTGTGTTTTTAAGCAATTTACTAACATCCCACATTCAAAATGATTGTCAGCTTATTAAATAAAACTTGCCATTGTTTATTTTTTGGGTTTTCCATTTTCACTTTTTATTTCCAGCTTCTTCTAGCTGCTTTTCCCTGGTCTCGGCATTCTATATTCACATTCTATATTCACACTGAAACCTGGTCACTAAAGATGATTACAGTGTTATTATTACTTTTATAACTATCTTTAGGTTTTTATAAACTATTTTTGCATGATTGCTCCATTTATAAAATTAGAAATCTAATAATAAACCACAATAGTAACTATAAAAAGGCAAATGTAACAAATACAAACAGTAACATGCTAATAATGTGACAATAAATGAGCCTAAATGTACTGCATCCAACCAGCAGAATGGAAGCTGAGACCTCATCACTGGTAGTCCATGCACCATGTATGTTACCTTTAGAATATAGGTTCTAGCAAGAACATAGCTGACCTTGGTGAAAATTATAATTAATCTTACATTTTAAATTTGGTAAACATTTATGAGCAAAGATTTTTTATTTCTTTTTCCTCAGAAATTTCTAAACCACTTCCTGGAGGACTACCAGAGGATACAACCAATTTACGGATCACACTTTGGGAATCATTGCTCAGTTTCATGTTGTGATCTTCAAAACTATGTAATCCAAAACCAAAACTTCCCAAACCAGATGAGTCAATTTTAGGATCCTTTAAAAGTCAAGTTCCCAACAATTCAGTTTAAAAGCTAAGCCCATTTCTTAGCTTGCTCTGTTGACAAACTGGAAAATAAAATGTGTCATGGTTCTAGTTGCACAAAGCAATCATGAAGATTATTGATAGCATTTTCCAAGACTTAAATTTAGATCTCAGAGCTCCACCCTATTTCCTACTTCAGCCAGTGTTGAGTTTACCATCACCCCATGTGCTAACAGCACTGTCAGACAAAGGAAATTAGTGAAGGGAGACAGCTTCACTAAAGGATACCCAGATGCTGTAGCTCTGGGATCCATTCTCTGAAAAGCAAAGCTTTAGGGAAGAGAATTATATGTGAAAAGCAAGAACACTTTCTTTAAAAGCAGAGCCAAAAGTTGGGCAGGCCTACCTGTCGGTTGAGACCCAGATGCTAAATCTTGTTTTCCGTAATTTAAATTTTTCTTTCAATTTTGGCACACTGCCTAAATTCACAAATGAAAGATTCTTTAGGGTTAATCCTATTTTGAAATGCAAATAGTCTGGGATGGTTAAGAGATTTATTCATATGTCAGTGCAAATTATTTTGAAGGCTAGGCATTATTTCTGATGACACCAAGGTATTTTGATTAAGATGAATGAAGGTCTGTACATAATTTGGTTCTTCACTTAAAACAGAAAGGAGGGTTTCACAATTTTAAAAAAAGTTTAAGGAAACATAAAAATATGAGGACCTGAAAAATGACTGTGAGGTAGTAAGGGAAAAATTAAATATGAGTGTCTAGAAGAGGGACATAAATTAACTTTTCTCTTCCAAAATGTTGCTTGGGGTAATTCTACTAGTAATGTGAGACGAAGCACTCCCCTTCCAGTCCACCTTCTTCTTATTCCTTTAATCTTTGTTTTCATGTCCCCATATAAATTAGAGATAGGTTTGCATTGAAGAACACAAAGGATTTTTAACCTAATACAATCCTTTAAATACATTATGGGTTAAAAAAGTCTTTGTGTTCTCAGATGAAAGCTTATCTCCTATTTATAACATTCCTTCTACAAGAAAGCACAAACTGAATTTCAACAACTGAATTATAAATACACATTTGACACACCACCCGTTTTTGAATAAAATACTCTCTATTTGCCAAAGTGACTAGCATCTTATTGTATCTCGTCTGCCCCCACTGTTCTCATAACAACCTGATAGCACGTAGAAATAAGATAATCACATATTGCTATTAGAGGAAGGTCACATAATGAAAAAAGGATTGCCAGAGGAATATAACTGTTTATTTTTTCTAATTAGAAAATCCAAGTGACCTCATTCCTTAGGGACATCCTTTAGAGACCTAGGAACAATATTTTGAAACCACATCCTAGCTGTGTGAAGGAGTGGACAGTGCAGAGAATGAGGATATGTTTCAAGATTTTACATGAAACAATGGAAGAGTCAAATCAATCTGTAAAAACTTTCAATGCAAGGACAATGGAATGATGGGGTGGGAGGGTGGGGGAGTGGAAGGGGAAAGGGACTCCCTTGCTCATCACTAGTTAACATGGATTTCTGGGCACTTGGCTTTCTTTTTCTTGTGTTTTAGCTACAACTTCTGTGTATTTAGCTATTTAAAGGTACCTCTGTGTTTGGCATATAAGTTCACTCCAGTGGTGCGGTATGGAAATTGGGGAAGCTGCAATGATGATTTTATGGTTATGACTGAGACCAGTTAAAGCAGTGAAGGTAATGTCATGCCTCTGATTTATTATTTCCTAAAAGATGTAGTGCAGATTCAAGAGCCCCCACCCCCCACCCCCCGCGTGCCCCCACCGGCTTTGTTGCTAGACAGAGGATTGAAATATAAAAGACAAAGATAAAAAAATTTCCTGTTTTTTAGCTTTTTGGAAAAATGTGTGTGTTTTGCCCAGCCTTGGTTATTTTTTTGGAATCTTATAGTCCATTCTAAAGTCTTTGTTAAAAGGATGTGTAAAGAAACAAGTTGATACAACTGACCTCAATTTAGTTCAATAAATGCCTACGTAATGTGCTTGTATTCTCCTAGGCAGTTGGATACGTTAACAATGAGCATCGTTGCCAATAACTTGAACAATAACCTGGCATAACATCATGTATCTGCTGGACTAGCTGAGATCCAAATAACACAAAGGAAACTAGGCTGAAGTATGGGCCTTGCTACATACAAATAAATTCCGCTGAAGGAAAACAAAAGAGAAACATTAAGACCTTCAGGACAGCCAGTTTTTCTGCTGGGACAGGGTAAAAATCTCAACTTGTTAGTCAAAAGCTTTTTTTTTCCCGGGCAGGAAGGAAATGACCTACTGTCCTGTTGTGTGGGGTACACAATGAGCTGTGTGGGAAAAGCATGGGATCTCTTTGTCATGAATTACACTAACCAACCTCAATCAAATTATGAAACCACAAATAAGAGGAATTAACTTATAAGTGAGAGGGTCACCCCTTTATATAAAGAAGTCATTTCTTATACTAAAGTCTTGGTTTGGAAGACTCATTCAAATAGAAATCATGCCCACCCTGTGGGTACGGTTTTGTTTGACTGATTTAAATGCAGTCGTAGAAGTACAATGTCATAACTTTCCCTCTAGACAAACAGGTTCTTTATGCCACTGTTTCAGTCGAGGGAGCCAAATAATACCTTTTTTATTACAGTATTTTTAGACATTGGATACATCTGGAAAAATATTCAAGCAGATAATTAGATTGCATTAGCAATGTGTCTGTTGTGGTTTCCCTGATCCCAAAGAAGGCAGCCCTTTATGAAGCACTTGGCCGCAGTCTCCACGAAATCTACTGTGTAAATTGGCCCACACTAAAGCATGTGGAAAACATTTTTTGGCTGAAACTTGAAACCATTCATGTGGCTTGGAGACTGGGAAGCTCCGGCTGCCAACATCAATAGAACTTTGTACTACAAACCAAAATGGTCATTTAGACATGTGTACTTCCATGCTCACAAATGCACTGAGGTCAAATATTTTTTAATCTTGGGAATTTTTCCTCTTTATACAGCCTCATATTTCATGCAGGAAATGAGACTGAGTACAACAAACACAAATCATTGAGACTGACAGAGCATATTGGGTTCAAAACCCAAGCCTTGACTCTAATTGCTCTCCAAAGGCCCCTGGCTCAAGGTAACTGTTGATTTAGTTCAGCTGTTTTCAATCAGCACCGTAAGGTCTCACGAAGACAAACTGGTGAGGCCGCGTTACATTTGTACCACTGGGTCCCTTGGGTTTAAGTATAACACAGTTAGCATTTTAAAAGATTGCGTTTGTCTGTACGCTGCAGGCAGTAATTACAAGCAGGCAAATCTTTTGTGAAAGATGGTATGACCTTCCTTATGTTGAAAGAGTGATGATGGCTTCTAGTGGAGGAAAAATAATGTTTCCATTCAAGGTTCAGAGAGGAGGCCCGCCTTTTTTCACATGGTTGCCAAACTTGACAGCTAGTTTGTTGTTGTGTTTTGGTGAATATCAAAGTAATTTCTTGGTGGAGGGGGCCAATTTCTTGGTATTACTTAGCTGTTGAAGGAGTTTTAAAAGCACACCATCTTAGACTCACAGAGAAGAAATTGCCAAACTACATGGAAATGCTCTTGACCAGGTGTCTTTAGTTTTTCTCTGTAGCCTACTAGTAGCAGTAAAATTTTTAAAGATCTGAAAGTGTATATTTCTGCATGTAATAATATTCTCAATCTGTTGTTGATTCTGAATTTGCAAAGTGGACTTTAAATGACTATATTTGACTATCTGGCCATGGGCTTGAATTTGCATATGGGAATCAAGTGTAAATGTCTGGTCTAGACTAAACGACTGAGATTAAGGATAGACTATGTTGCTAATAGTGCCCAGGAGAGCTCAGTTCTATGAGGTAGTTAATAGCTTCCCAAAGACAGACTGCTGGGAGGCCATAGAAATTTATTTCAATAAGTTGCTGATTACAAATTCATACCTTAATTCTCTCTCTGTGTGTAGATATATATGGCCTCTCCAGCAGAGTGCTTGGTACACAGTAGGTGCTAAGTAAATACCCACTGAGTGACTGACATATTTATAGAATAAATGCAATACATGTATATATTAAAAATACAGATTCTTGCTTTAAGAAAACTAAATTTTTATCACATTCTACTTGAAAATCATATAAATTGTCCAAGGATTCTTAATATTTCAAAAAGAAGCCCTTCAATTAAATATTGGGCTCATCAAGATAATCAAAATCAATATAAACAAAAATTCAA
Organism: Tolypeutes matacus; assembly: GCA_026826555.1. NCBI lineage: Eukaryota > Metazoa > Chordata > Mammalia > Cingulata > Chlamyphoridae > Tolypeutes > Tolypeutes matacus. Next base: position 36,401,678 of record JAKSZT010053764.1, on the reverse strand, counting down.
TTTATATTCAGTTTTTCAGGACCATGCTTTGAAGAGCTGTGTGTGTGTGTGTGTGTGTGTGCATGTGTATACATATGAAAACGTGTTTATGCCTGTGATAATGTGTATATGTATTTATCTAGTGGTATTTTTACATTCATTACCTTTTGGGAGTTCAAATGGTTCCTTCAAGTGCATATTTGTATATGTGTGTGCAAAACTATCTCTCACCTTTCTATCTATCTTTCTATTTCTCTACCATCTATCATCTATCTCTATCATCTATCTATCTATCTATCTATCTATCTATCTATCTATCTATCTATATTTGTGTGTCTCTGTGTGTGTAGCTCAAACACAATCTCTTTCCAACAACCTCTTTCCATTATAAACCCTCCTCTGTGGCTACTGAGTTTGTTTCCAGAATTCTGTTTCTCAGTGAGACAAATAGCCCTTGTAGTTAAGCTATGCTTTAGTTATAAGCTGGAAACTTTTAGGAAGTTACATTTAACTCCTTTAACCATAAGGGCAATAGGTAGCAATTTCAATTAAATTAATTTTTCCAAAAACATTTATTGCAGTTTCCAAATGTGCATAAACCAGGAAAAACATTGCACATCGAGAGAAGCTGACACACTGAAGTATATTTATATCTTTTCTCGGTAAGAAATAATAACAACTCTTCATGGGTGATTCCTTGAAAAACCTCAGTGTTGGGTTCCAAAGGAAACTGGCTAAAAATCACATAAGTAACTTGGCTCTAAAGGAAAATTCTTGAAAGGTGTGGTTACTAGGTAAATTGCAGAAGCTGTTATCATTTTCTCTAATGGATCCAAAATGTCTAAAGGTGATTATACAACTCTTACCTACATTGCTTTCAGGAGCAGCAATTATGGAAATCACATCTAAGAACATTCTTTAAAGAGTACAGTCATGAGATCTTGTTGTAGGAGAAAAAATTGAGAGTGGAGGCTTTCTACTCCCTAAACATCAAGTTAATACTCAAGGAGATAGGGGTTAAATTCTGGTGCTGTCACTAACCAGTTATATAACTTTGAGCAAATCATTTACTTCTCTGAGGATCATTATGAATAATAAGTGAGATCATATGCAAAGGCCTTGGAACTTGGGAAGTGCTTAACATACTATATTTCACATATTCTATGATACTCATTTTTTTCCTCACTTAAATAGTTCTGAAACCAGGATGAATCTTACAGTTGACATACTTAAAAAAATTTTTTTTCCCTGAAAAGAAATTATGTTGACAGTAAGTCCTAAAATTGTGGAAGTATGTTATACTAGTTCTACACCTCTCTTTATTTTCTATTCTCCCCCCACCCCCCACCCCCCAGCTTCATCTTTGGTCCCTAGTAGACAGCATAACATGGTGGTCTCTTGACCAGGCTTGGGAATAAGTGATCTCTGTTTGCTTCCCAGCTCCAGTACTTATTAGCTGTTGGTTTTGGGCAATTTACTTAACCTTTTAAAGCCTCACATTTCTCATCAGCAAAAAGATAACTCATAATGTTATCATAAAGATCGTCAAGAGTTAGCACTGTGTGTGGCATATAAACACATATTTCATGCTTGTTAGTAGTTTTGATGATCAGACCTAGCTTGTAAGGACAATAGATGCCAATGTTTGGCAACATGTTTAGAAAATTTGCTTGGTTCCTGGATCATCTCATAAGGATATTGCCAGTCAGAGCATAAACTTCACTAATTTGAGGCTACCTGAGGTGATATTTCCACTTACACCCCAATTGATAACCACTCAGAGCCTCCGCTTGCACCTTGGCCACTACCTCTGAGCATTCCCATTACTGCTTCCTTGATATTCAGAATCAGGTCCCTCATATTCTGAGTCTTCTGTTTTTGCTGTCACTGACCCTTGGTGAGCGGACAGCACTCTGCTGGGTCTGGCCATACTTCAGAGTGTCTGTTTCTGCTACCTCTACTCTGTCTTTAGAGGGGGGATCCCACATCTTCACTTGATTTCTCTGTCCCCTGCATGAAGCAAGTCCTTTCCCTAATTCCCACAGTATCTTTAAGACCAGGTTGTAAAATTTTAAATGACATATTTGAATAGCAAGGATGATGGAAGGGAAGTACTCTGGATCATCCACAGGGTCACGTCCTTTCTAGCCTCTGACTCCTTCTTACCTAGTAGAGATCAGTTCATTACCATTATCAGGAGCATTTTGAGCACCTGGGTTCTGGAGCCCATGACCAATCATGGCAGAGCCTAGAAAGAGGAGGAGTATCTTACTTTCACAAACCTAGGATTTATTCCAGGCCATATTCCTGTTCCAGGAATGATCTACTCTTGGTTGAGTGGCAGAAGGAATGCCCATTTCATAATGCAAAACCATTTGGAGGGTGGTCTTGCTTCATGGCCCCAGCAGGATATTTATATTAACCATGGTAGTTCACCCTTAATATGTTCTGGATCATTGGATCTTTTTATTTTTTATTTTATTTTATTTTTTACCGGGAGGTCCCAGGGATCAAACCCAGGTCCCATCCATATGGGAGATGGACTTCCAACCATTTGAGCCACATCCACTCCCTGGATCATTGGATCTTAACTGTCATAGGGACATCAACAACCTATTCAGGCTGAAAGGAGCCAAGACCAGTTCTTTTTCCTCTATACAGTCTGCCTTAAAAACAGGACATAAAAATCACATCAGCAACATCTTCCTCTAGTGCTTACCTGCCTCATCACCTATAATTACCTACTTGACAAAGAACACAACCACCTCCACAAAAACTAGAAGTATCAATTTATAAGAGCCCAGATGAATTTCTGCATGCCAGTCACTCTTTTATCACTTCTTCGCCCACCCCTTTCACTCTCACATCCCACCCCCTGCCCAAAAATAGCAAGGGGATTTCATAAACTTGACTCAAGCTCAGGCATAGCCAACAATTTCCATTACAATATGAAGCACATGGTTTCTCAGCCAAACACCTCAGGTATCATATAAGGAATGGTATCAACTTGGGTCTACTTGTCCTTCAATTGCAAACACCATTCTATGTGCTGGCACTTCCATGCTATAAGGCAGAGTTAGACCTAGAGTCATTCTCACAATTCAACATGGATAACACAAAGACACCTTGAAGTCATTGAAAGTCCACAAAACAATTGTAGGTAGGTTTCATTGGCTGCACATGGAGATAGATACTGTGGCTTTTTTTTTTTCTGCCCAGCAATTATTCTACCTCCTCAGTCCCAAATTATGCTTGTTGCCCTCTAGTTTATATTCCCTCTTCAGCTTGAGTAACTATTCTTAATAGTTTCCCCACTTCCACGTATGCAGGCTATAATAAATGTTTTTTAATGTTAATAAAGAGACTGCCTTCTTTACTTTCATGGCAGATGCTTGCTGTTTTACTAAAATTATTTTACCAAAATGGTGGTTCATTCCATAACTAGGCATCATGGTAGAGAAACATAGGGATGGAGTCTGGATACCTGGGTTTCAAGGAAGCACAAGACAAGAACTTGGGAGCTTGGTGAGTCACCTAAACTCTGTGCTTCAGTTTCCTCCTCCTCCTCCAAGGCTGGACACTTGTTGCACAAATGTCTCCTGACTGGTATCTGAAGTTCTGCTACCCACAGAAGGACAACTTGTTCTTCTCCCAAGTCTCCAACCCTTGCGATTCTCCACGAGATTCACTCTTTATTATTGAAATTCATGAAGCAAAAGGTGGAGCTCTGAAAGGCCAGTGGAGTGCTGAGTTAGGAGATGTCCACTTAGCCTTGCTTATTCACCTGTTGGCCACTGATAGGAGGACAAGTCGGTCAGTTCAGAGTCTGTAAACTGCAATTTCAAAAGGTCAACAGATTTCCATGTAATCACTATAGTATAAATTGGTAGAAGAATAGAAGATATTTTGCCTTGTTTACTTTAAGAAAGCTAACTGATATTTGTGTTGTTTATTTATTTTGATCTGCTGCATGCTGCCAGGGGCTCTCAGGCTTGTAACAGGAAACACAGGCAAGTTAGAAGAACAGAGAAGCACGCTTCCCCTTTCTTCTTGTACTCCTCTTTCCTTTTGTGTTCTCCATCTAACATAGTGGTTTTCAATCCTGAAAAAACCCCTAGGTACCATCCTTCAGAAATTCTGATTCAGTTATTCTAGGGTGCATTGGTATTTTTTTTAAAAGCTATCCTAGTGATTCTAATTACAGCCATGGCTGAGAACCACTGTTCTAAAGCCTCTGCATTCTTCTCATTTTTTATTTTGTAGTGTCATGTATTAGCCATATACAGTCCCATCTAAAGGTGGATGTGTATCCCTCATCCCATTAGGGATTAGAATGTAGTAGATTCTCAATAAAAGTTTGCAGAAGAAGGAATGAAAAAGGGAACAAAGGATAAGAGGGGAGAAACAGAAAATAGAAAGAAGGAAAAGGGGCAGGGAGGGAAAGAGTGATAAATGACAATTTGTCTCTAGCAAACCTTAGGTCTACAATGCTTTTTTCTTAAATCTTTTCTATGACAAAGCACTTCGGAGTAATCTTGCCACTACTTAAAAAAAAAAAATCCCTGCTTTCTTTCTCAAATTCCTGCCTAAATGGCCCCAATCTAATTTTTTAGATGTTGCCATGGGGAATAATATTTTTCTTCCTCTGAAAGGCTGAAAGGGAAGACAATGACTGAATGAGAGAATGAAAGGCTGCACAACTGGGTGTCTTTTTGATTATTATAGGACCGCACATATCCATGCCCTGACTGCGATGTAAAGCCCTGCTCTTTAAAAAGACACATTTGCCTGTGTAGGAAAGAACAGCTCAGTGGGAGAGTCAGTGGTATATCTCCCCAAATTGTATATTTTTAACTGACAACCCTCCTTTGAGAATAATTTCTATTATGTCAAATGCACCCAAAGTAAAGACCTTTTCACTTATGACCTATGATTGGCTAGACTTGTTCTCATTAAATCGGATGCATTTCGTATATGTGGAAAGGGCAGATCTAAGGGATAAAGTGTGGTTTTCACCATGAGATAATATATTTACATGGTTGGAGTTGCTGGGGACTATAAAACTCTGAGCTCAGAAGGCCTTCATTGAAGGGGAAAATAATGTAAAAAATAATATGCATAAACAGTGGATAAAGTGTGGGACATTCATGATGAGCAGCCTCCTTTGTCTCCCACTGTGCATTATGCAGACATGATCAGAGAGAGGCTTAGGTGTGGTGCATTTGAGAAGGAGCCCAGAAGCGGATGCACCAGGCTGCAGGGTGTGGGCATTTGCTCAGGTCAGTTTGGCGAGGATGGAGGAGCAGGTCACACATGGCTGTGGCCATCGTGACTAGAAACACAGCGTTGGGGTCACACGTTCCTGGGCTGGAATTCTTTCTGTACTTTTTACTTGCTAAGCCTCAGTTGAGAGCGGGGGAGGGAGAGAGAAAGAGAAAGAGAGAGAGAGAAATGGACACTGGACCTCATTCTTAATCACAGTAGGCCCCACATCATCTTAGGAAATGCTTCTCCTATCATAGGCAAACACCTGTGATTATTATTAAATTTCTGTTCGTTACTGAGAACCATGTGGAATGCAAGTTACGGTTCGTAAGATGCTGACTATTTCACTGGTAATCAAAGTATACAGTCTACAGAGAAAAACACTCAGCAAATCATATATAGCAACAGCAGATGCTGTCCACAGCAGCAAGTTTCTGTGAATTGTCTGACCATGTAAGAGTCATATAGCAGCATAATCACAAGAGTGTTATTTCATAAAATCACAGCTCCTGACTGTTTTACCATGGGTAAATTTTATCTTCACTTCTAAAATATCTTCCACATTGATTTGTGTGGGATGCTGGAAAGAATTTTGGATTCGAAAGGCATGTTGAGAAAGTTTACTCCCTCCTTCAGTAGGGCAGAAAGCTGGATTTGATGGTTTTCAGGTGCCTCTTAAACCCCAGAGTCTTCCTGATTCGTCATAGGATTTTTACTCCTGGAAACTTTTTAAGAATGTTTGTTTTTCAAAGCAAATATCACAATTACTTACAGGAGTTTGTAAGGTTCACAGATGAAAAATCACATTAACAGAATGGCAGGTGATTGTTAACCTTGTCTAGACTTAATTATGAAGTCAGTACGAGTTCATAATTGTTGCAGAATTTGTGAAGCTGAAAATCTAAGTTTTAAGCTTCAGACACTGTTTCACAACAGATGGCAAGTTAAGGTTATATCATAATCAGAAATCATTCACCTTTGAAGGAACTAATATAGTAGAGAATTATTGCCGACATAACCCAGAAACATAAGAGCTCATTCTTTAAGTTTTTTTTCCCCCAACTATTTCTTGTTAACATTTTAAAAATGAGTGTACATTTAAATGCAAAGTTGTCATCTTCTATTAAATATTCAACAGCCATTTGCCAGTAATCGAATCTTCATGCTCAAATAATCTTTATTAAGTACCAATGTGTGTAGTGTGGTATGTTAGATACTGTATAAAGAAAAAAAAACTGGCATGAACACAGATGTTCATATAAATAGATGGGCAAACATAAAGTTCTTCAATGAAGAGAAATATGGCATTATCAGGCAGGAACCCAAGCTAATAAATGAATAAAATATAGCAAACACACTAATTCCCACTTATAAAGCTTTCTCATATGACACATACTTGTTTTTAGGTTATATATATATACATAGGCATGTTTTACCACTTGCCTCTTAGGATGTTTTTCATGTTAGGAATTTTGAGCAGCTGCTTTATAGAAGACCGTGAGAAGGTTTTACCATCCTTTTATAATGTATAAGCTTTAGTGCTCAGATTTTAATGGTGTTGAATACAGAAGTAACTCTTTGGGAATAATGGTCATATAAATTCTCTTTGAAAAAATCAACTGACTGATTTTTTAATTCTATTTCATAATTATTTTGAACTCTTTTAAGTAATGTAATCATTACATTCATGAATTCTTGGTCATGCATTAATTCATTCATGAATTCTTACATTAACTTGACAATCTCTGTCCTAATTTCTGAAACTCCACATTAGAAAAACACTTGCTCCCTGCCTTCAAGAAGCTCACAGTCGGCGGGGGAGGCTGATTTCTGAAGAGGCAATATCATGTGAGCTTGGCCCTAATGGTGGTATGGACGAGGTGCCGATAAACCAGAGGAAAGCATACACAATCCAAGAGAGTCCTACCAAACAACCAAAAGTAGCTGTATATTCACCAAAAAAATATGGCTCTTTCCACAGCAGGTCCAAAATATAATCAACCAGGTGGAACAAAACCCAGAAAAGTTCTTTTAGACTGTTCATATTTTCTCAGAGCTGGTGTTTTTCTTTCCTAGTGCTCCAGGATTTCCTCAGCTGCTGGCAGAGACCTTAGTCAGTCCAATACAGGGTCAACGCCATGCCACATGTTGAAAGGGCATCAAAATATGCCTGCTGTCAGAATCAACTGGGGGTACTTTTTGAAAAAACAAAAAGTAGGCTTCCCTGCTGGAAACTCTGCTGCAGTAGGTCTAGGGTGAGACTTGGAAATCCTTATTTTTAACGTGATCCCCAGGTAATTCTGATTTTAGCCAGATTTGGGGAAATAACCCTAAGCAAATTCAGAATTGGTGGTGATAAACATAGCATGGAAAAGTTGGGAGGAAAAGTATCATCCTGGCTCTAACACAGTCCTTTTAGACAACTTCTATTTAATCCCAAAACCTGAAGGCCTTAAATTACAGGGTAATAGCCTTTAAACATTATAGAAGAGAGTAGAAGACCTATTTTATTTTATCAAATTCATGTTTTTTTTTCCTATGCAAGTCTCCACTCTCCTAAACTTGGCTTCCTTCTTTAACTAACTCCATTGCAAGCCCTTAAACTATTTCTTGTGGCTAATTAAATGTTAAATGAAATAATTTACTTGAGGAAGACACAAATACCCATGAAAGTATGTAATACTGGTTGACAATACACTTGAAGTTACCTTGCTGCCTTTCACTTAGTGCACCAACTCTCAGTGAGCCATCATATCTGACGCTTTAGTTGGAGAGCCTCATCTTAGGTCGGTTGAGGCCCTATACCTAAGACTTATTTACTGCCCTTTTCCTGTCATGCTTGTTCAGACAGAGGCTAATAGAGTGGTGTGCTACTGAAGACCTTTAATAAAATAAAAGCACTTTTTAGAGTCTCTTCAACTTCATGAACTCACATAAGTAGTAATAGGAACAAGGGCATGCACTGAGCTATCAGTCAAGTCCCAAGCTATTTCTGAGCCCATTCTGCCATAAAGGAGACTTAACATAGCTCTCTCATCTTCCCTTTCTTCCAATGCAAACTTTCACTTTTCCTCTGACCCTCAGCCAAAGCTTAAGGGAGATTCCATAATATCCCATCACTTTCAGTTATTAAGAGTTGTAATGAGGAGTCTGGCTCCCATTTTCTGAAGCTTGACTGTTGACAGTGTTTAGGATTTATGCCTCCCTCTTCCCTTTGGGTCCCACATCTGGGCAGGCTGATAAGAAAGTTTCGGTGCTCCCTCCTTTAATTCTGGTGGGAGATTCAAACCATGCAAGGCTCTGTCTTCATGCAGGTTCTCTCACCCAGGCCTACTCCCTACCCACAGTGTAAACCCAGGCCAGTCTCCTTTCCTGGCTCTCTCAAACCATTGCAGACCTGCTTGAGAGGCCTGCCCTGTTCTCCCCAGAGGCCTCAATTATGTAAGTAATACATCTTTCATATCCTCTTGGTGTGTGTGTGGTATCCCAAGTCTCAACATCAGAACCAACTTTTGGGTGGGGGTCCATCTGCCTCTGCAGGTGACCATAGCAAGACTCCAGTCTGGTTGAGTTTAAACTTCAATCTCATATCCAATTTAAAGTATTCTCTCCCCCATTGCCAACTAGGTTTTAGTCTAGGACATTGAAGATGTGTGTGTGTGTGCACGTATATCATGCACTTGTCTGCTCTCCTTCCCCATCCCATCTTGGACTTAGGATTGGCTGGAAATGGTTTTATTCTGGAGTCATTTGTTCTCCTCCCTCTACAAAGTCTAACTCTACTCATGTCAGGTGCTAAGAGAAAGAATAAGGAAGCAAAGGAAACGGGCCTGTTAGTTAACTGGGCATGTGATTGCTTGCAATTCTTTCCTGTTGTTTGCCACTGCTTCTCTGGCTAACACTGCCTGGCCTCAAGGCCTGTGTATGGTAGGTGTTTAAATGCTGGCTCTCTCGTGGGGCACATCTGTGAGTTTCTTAGAGGCCCTCCACATTGCATGAGTTCCTTTTCACTTCACTCCTTTAATTTCCATCCCTGGTCACATCCCTTTTAGGATGGTTACAGCAAGAACTTACTGCAATGCCACAGGAATCACAGGCATCCACTCCACGTGAAAGGATAGGAGTATAGACTACTCCATGGCTCATCCACGTCTGTTAGTTATTACTGTGGCAGACGCAGTCATGCTATCAAATATTCCATGTGCTTCCCTATTGTTTCCCAGCCCCCTTTTTCACATAAGGAAGGGCCATGGACCAGATTTGGCCAGTGTGCTAGGAATGGAAGTTACATGTACCGATTAAAGGTAGGTGTGTGTTCTCCACACTCTCTCTTCTCTGTCATTGGTAATGCTGAAAGCCACATGTTGGATGCAGCATCACAGGATGGTTCTGCCAGGAATCCTAAGAAACTATGTGGAACACGAACCTTCACCCAAATCACTTTAGACCTAGAATGTGAACAAGAAATAAATCCTTGTTATTTAAGCCATTAAGATTTGAAGGTTAATTTGTCACCACGGCAAAATCTAACTACCTATTATCTATCTATCTATCTATCTATCTATCTATCTATCTATCTATCTATCCACCTACCTACCTACCTACCTATCTAAATCCAATCTATCTACCTATGTAGATAGATACTTACATATAATTAATGCTAAGAGTCTTTTGTTTGGGGTTCCCTTGGTAGTGAGACATCCCCACATCTGTGTTGACCAATCTGGCCCTTGCCTGGTGGTACTATCCCAAGGGAAAAATGGAACAGAAGGGGAGTTGGAGCTTTCTCCAACTTGTATATACCATCATAGTAAGGGATTAAAGCCTTGACTATTACTTTCATTTTGGCTTGTTATCTTGTCTAGTTTCAATACCTGGCAGCTCAGTTCAGCTAAGCTCTTGATAATAAATATATAATATTATCTTTAATGTTATATGTTTTCCATATGTTAGAAAGATAATGTTATAAATGTTATACGCAATGATCTTATTTTTATGTTATATAAGCAGTAAAATAAATGTTTTCTGAAATATAAAATATATTCTTATTACATAAAATATAATTAATACAACATATGCTAATATAATTAATATAATTGTTATTAATGAAAAAACTTGAAATAAGCACTGTCTGAAGAAATCATGGGTATGATCATTGTAGAAAATAAACAAATTAGCAATTAGTACATCATTATCATATGCATTGAGAAATAGAAATCAGAGAAGAGAAAAGTGAATCACTTTATGATTAATTAATGAATGATACCCTCCCCAAAATTCTAAAACTTGGAAACCAGAGATTGGTATCTGGAAAATGAAGTTAATATATCACATCTTCCATTTTTACCTGTATGACACAGTCTAAAGTGTGAAAGTGCCAGGAAGCTGCCAGACTTTCACAAAGCTAGTACAATTCACTATGAAAGAGAGACTACCCCTTCCTCATGTTAGAGTTGATCCCAGAGTTTTGTATGAAATTCAGCTTCCTGATCCAAAAATCCATGGATCTGTAGATTAGAAGTAGTAAGAGAACAAGACTGCTTCTAGTGAAGTGATTCTCAAAATCTAGAGAAAAGACCACAGAGTTGTCTGTTTACAGGATATCAGAGAAGCAACAAGAGCAAAGCTCTAGTTTAATATAAAAAAATTTAAAATATATATTAGGATGGAGACCTTGCATGGTATAGAAAGCTGGAATCATGTTGAATAATTTGTGTTTATGAAAGCATCCAATTAGAGAACATATTTAATTAAAATGTAGATGAAAAGATTCATTCCAAAGTAGACATATGAACACTTAACTTTTATCCTCACAGCTCTGACTCGACTCTCTTCTCCGAGTCTAGAGTGTATGGCTATGTCTCTTCAAGAACTGAAAAGTAGGTAAAATCATGCCTTTTCATCCCTGCTTCATTCTCTAGCAAGCTCTGGAGAGCTGAATAACTACCCACCAGTAACATCTTTAGAACAGCACTCATTTCAACAAGGTGGTCTTCATAACATTGCTATCAAGAACTGTGAAGGGCCTGAGATTGTACTCTACTTGCAAGCTAACTTATCCTGCCACAATTTCATGGATGCTGGATCTATATTACGTCTAATTATCCTTCAAAACATATGCATTTTGTCTTCTTTAATACAAATAATGGAAATTCTCTGTTTATTTGCTGTGATTCTGAGCAGATGTAGCTAGGACAAGTAAAATGTGTGAAAGAGGAAAAGAATGGAGAAGATTATATGCATAGTATTGTCTGTGTGAGATGAAAGAAATGAGCCATGGAGGTCACAGACAAATAGAGAAGCTTCAAGTATCCACAAACCCTCTGTGAAGAAATAAAGGAGCTGATAGGGAAGAAAGTTACAGTAAAGGAGAGGCAGTTCTCTACACTGCCATCAGATAGAACCATCAGTCACAGCTTGGTTACCATTTAGAATGGGCAGAGTGACTGGAGAGGAGGGGCCGTGTTCTAGCCTTAGGAAGAGACCAGTTAGGAGAGGGAGGAAAACCTCAATCCACTTTTATACAGAATATACTCTCTGATATCCTTACCACAGATAATTCTCTTATAGCTTAAAAGACACCAACTTACTGCCAAAATCAGTAAATAACAACTCAGGATTTACTATCTGTGATTTATCACAGCTTCCTGAGAGCCAAATTCAGAGGAAAAGAGAGCGAATTTTAACAACATGCCAACTAAATTAATAGCAAATGGAAATATGAAAGAGCCTTTGAAATCAATGATGAGGCTTTTCTTCATTCTTTTGTTGTTTGGTTTGCTATGGATTAACGAATTGGTTTGCTTTGGATTAATGAACAATATACCTAAGATAATTACGTAAGTAGTTTAATAGATATCTTCTATATTTGTAGGCAAAAACTGCTACTCTATTTAAGTGGTGTTCAATCACAAGTCCTGAGATTTATAAAGACTAAATATCATGGGGAATTAATTAAAAATGGATCAAGGACCTAAAAATAAATCTAGAATCATAAACCTTTTTTAAAAAATGTAGGGAACTATCTTTGAGATCTTGTGCTTGGTGGTGGTTTCTTGGACATTACACACAAAGCACAAGCAACAAAACAGATAAATGGGACTGCCTGAAAATTAATTATTTTTATTGTTCAGAAGGCTTTGTCAAGAAGTAAAAAGGCAGCTACTCAATGGGAAAAAAATCTTCAGAAACCATATATGAGTTAAGGGATTGATCTCCATGTTACATAAAGAGGTCACACAACTTAACAACAAAAAGACAAGCAGCCCCCTTAAAAATGGGCAAAAGAATTGAACAGACATTTTTCTGAAGTGTGAAAACAAATGGCCAAAAGACACATGAAAAGATTTTCAACATCACTAGCTATTAGGAAATGCACATCAAAACTACAATGAGATATCACCTCTTACCATACAGAACAATCATTATGAAAACAACAGAAAACTTCAAGTGCTGGAGAGGATGTGAAGAAATAGGAACACTCCTTCACTATTGGTGGGACTGTAAAATTGTGCAACCTCTATGGAAGACGATCTGGCAGTTCCTCAGGAAACTAAATATAGAACTGCCATATGATCCAGCAATCCCGCTACTATGAATACATTCAAAAGAACTGAAAGCAAGGATGCAAACAGATATTTGAACACCGATGTTCATAGTGGCATTAGTCACAATTGCTAAAAGATGGAAAGAACCTAAGTGTCCATAAACTAATGAATGGATAAACAAGATGTGCTATATTCATATGATGGAATATTACTCAGCTATAAGAAGAAATCAAATGAGGAAGCACATGACAGCATGGAGAAAACTTGAGGATATTATATTGAGTGAAATAAGCAAGACACAAAAGGACTAATAATGTATGGTCTCACTGATATGAAACTAAATACAATTAGTAGACTTATGGAGTTAGACTAAGAATTATAGGTTAGTGGGAGATGGAATGAGAGATGAGAAGGGGGAGACGATGCTGGATGTGTGTAGAATGTTTAATAAGGTCAAATAAAAAATGTAATGGTTGGGGAGACGATGCTGGATGTGTGTAGAATGTTTAATAAGGTCAAATGTAAAAATGTAATTGTTGGACTTGATGGTAACACATTATAATGACTGTAGCAAACACTGTTTATTTATGGATGTGACTGTGGCTGAAACGAGTAATCTAGGAAGATTAATATTAGTTGGAGGTCAGCTGGAAGATAATATTGGGAACATATAACAATGATTTTGGAAATAGATGAGGATTGTGGTTAATAATGTAAATACAGGAATGTTCTTCTACTACAGGGTGTTAAGAATGTGGTGATACATGGGAAAAATATAACTAATTTAAGTTATGGACTATAGTTAACAACAACATTGTAATGTTTTTGTAGCAAAAGCAAAATTGGTACTATATTAATTCTAAATTTTGTGAGACATGAATACGATTAACCATTTTTTCTCTTCTTCATTCTTTTCATTAATAAGAACACCTAATCTGTGTTCATCTGTGTATCTTTCTGAACAGTAGAGAAACAACTGAATAAGCAGTTGGAATTAGATGAGATAAAAGTGCTTGAAAAAGAACTTTTTAGGAGTAATGTTTCCATAACTTGTTGAGATGCCTTTTTCTGTTACTTCATTTTTGTGAATTTGAAAGGAAGTTGTTAATAAAAAATAAATAAATAGATATCATAAGGAATAGCCAAAGCTTACCCTTTAAAATATGAAATTACAGTTCAATGACATCTTAGGAATTTAAGAGAGGAATTTTACTTCTGATAGTTTATCCTACACACACACACACACACACACACATAAACATGCACATTAAGATTCAGCTAAGTAAAGGGGAGAGAAAAATCTTACTTACCAGACAAGCAAAGTGTACATCCAGAACCCTCTTTCACTGGAAATCTCTTGCTGACACTATGAGCAGAATATGAATAAGGCCTATTAACCACAAAGTTCCCATGAAATGGGATAGACATGATTTCAGAACCTTCCATGGAAAATACGTAGGAATTTTACTGGAAACCCATGGCATCAAAGCAGAAGCTGACTTAATTACAGTCAAAGATGCTGCAAAAAACATCCCTTCATCAAAATCCTGTTACGAAGAAACTTCCACGAGTTTTCCTTTCACTGTACTGGTCCTGGCTCTTTGGGTAGAGCAGGAAAATTCTAAACCCTTTGTAGCATTTGTATCCCAGAAGAGGAATTTTGAATAGGTTAAAAGTTGGGAAAGATTTTTTTTAAAAAACACTTCTGTTCTGATTAAGCACGTCCTTTGAACAGATGGGGCAAGTCACTCTCTCCACATGGAATGTAATTCCTATAGCAGAAAACAGAAAGGAAGAATTGTAGCCAAAATTAAGCTTTAAAAAAAATCCAATCATGTCTATCCTTATACAATATCCTCAAATTGCCCACTTATGACAGGTATCAAAACTAAAGAATGGAAATGCACCAGGCTGACATACACGTGTGCATACCACACATGCATGTGTGCACATACACACACACATACATCCAAATGAAAGAGAGAGAGCTGATGGGCTGTGATGGTTCTTTCCAGCCCCAATTATGATTGATAGCATTCCATTACCTTTATGCTTATTTTAAAATTCCCTTGACACAGATTGATTAAAGGCATGGACCTCTATGAACCTATGAAAAATTTATGGATTTTGAAAGAGCCTTTAACATGTACCATTTGAGCACAAATCATTTCCTGGCTGTCATTGTTTTTTCCACAATCTCTCTTATGTTGGTAATAATCAAAAACTGATGCTATGGACTAAAGCATCAAGATGTCACAGAATAAAGGAAAAAAAAGAAATTAGATTTGTATGATTTTAACTATTCTTTAATCTGCTTCTGGGCAACAAAAGTGATTTGTGTCAGCCGTTATTGCATTAAACTTTAATTTTCTTCCACCAGCAAAGGATTATATAAAGGAGTATTGGATTGCACTCAGCATGGATTAGCCGAGCATTGTCTCTGCTGCCAAGGACCAAATGGATTTCCTTCTTTCTTTGATTTATATTTTTATTGCTGTTTTCCCCCTCCTTCTAATTCCCATTACCCTTCTGTTTGCCAGCACTGAGATACCCTGTAGGAGCAGCAGAAAGGCAGGCAGAATTATTGGCTTATTGCATATATTTATGTTCCAAGGCTTCTCAGTCATCTATGTCAGAGGAATAAAGCAGCCTCCAGCTATGGAGACTGTATGCCAGTTTTAAACTATAAAATTAAAACTTTTTTAAGGTAAAAAGTCACCTCTTATCCACTTAAAATTGGCAAAACTAATTGGGTTTTGCCTCACTTCAGACATCCTCGCTGTATCTCACAACACTTGGAGAAAATCACTGTGGAGATAGATATAAAGTAAAGGTCCCAGGGCTCCCTTTTGCATTCAGGTGAGTATATGCAGAAGAGATGAGATTCAGAAAGAAGAAAAGCCTCTCTTTGGCCTTCACCCTTACACAAGCATGTTTCTGGAAATAAGAGCAAATAGACTGCCACCACTCAGAGGAAAAGAGACCTTCAGCACCCTGCATGGAAACTAGAGGGGGTGCTGGGGGCACTGCCCCCAGGGCTGTGGTGGAAAGAAGGGTTGACTCCGGCTGAAAGCAAAGCAGACAAAAGCAGATTCAATTGTGGCAAGTGAAGGAGAACAATGGTTAGCTCTCTTTGGTCTGCAAAGGTCTCTGGGTTCTGAAGAAAATAAGCCTGACAGATTGCAGTTTGGGTTTTAGTCCTCACAGACTTTTGGGAATAGAATAATGAAGTCCTGGGTCTCAGAAGAGTGGCTGTTAGGTAGCAGCTCCATGGCAGATGCCAGTTAGCAATAATTCTCAGGAAGAATCAGGCTGCCAAACTAGGACCTGATTCTTCTGACAGTGAGCAGCCCCTTCATTGAGGACTGGGATTTATTCTTCAAAGGAACCACCAAGGACCCTACATACTTTTGGGGTCTAAACCAAGGAAGCATATACAAGAATTAGAGAAGAATTACAAAGATCAGATTAAAAATTAAGAAAACCACTGGCTAGCCGTTAAAACAAAAGACTGAGACCTCATTAATGGAGGAAAGAGGTGTCCACAGAATTTAAAGAGCAGAAAATTTTGTTCATGAATTCATCCTTTAGAAGCTTTTGGATACATGACACTTCCAAAATTTAAAAATAGAGAAAATGTGGTTAGGTGTGAGCCATCTTCATTCAGACCTTTTAGTACATCTATTCACAGAATAAGTATGATGTGTTTCCAAAACCAAAAGTCAATTGTCACTTGTCACTAATCCTTATATTTCAGTGTATTTTCATATTAGACACACTGTTACACCAAAAAGAACAAATGAAATATTTAGAAACCTCACTCCAATGGCAAACAAATCTGGCCCACTATTCAAATTTTTATTACATTCTTTTCCTTCAGTCCCATATCTCATAATGTTATTAGGGCATGCCATGATCATTTGGTTAAAGCCACTTTTTTAATAGGCCATTTTGAGTCTTCATTAATTAAAATGCCTTAGAGTGTTCACGACACACCAAATTTATAGAAAATTCCATTCTCTATTGGACAATGTCATTTTGAAATAGTTCTTGGAAAGACTAAATTTGAGTCCATTATTCCTGTTTCTTCCAATGGCTTTCTAGAATGTGAATAAAAATTTTTATTTCTACTAAGAATGTTGACTTTAAAGGAGTTTCTTGTGTGCAAAATTTCCCCAGATTCTTTGGGGAATGACACAGGAAAGTACATCTGAGCTGAAATCATAACCAGAATCATCTGCAGCTAGGATGTCCCCCAGTAAGACAGCTCCTTGGGACATGAAAATGTCCCTGAGATTCACTGAAAATCTACAATATCTCAGGAAAGTCCATCTCATCAGGAGGAAAATAATTAAAAATTGTAAAAGATAAAGAAACTTAGGGTGGTTTCTCTACTAAATATGTTATAGTGCAGTAGGTTCCATATACAACACTACGGCTTATACTTTAAGCTTAAAATAGAAATAAAATTTTTCTTCTCTCTAACAAATCCTTTCTCTACTCAGCAAGGTTTGCCAGTCTCATATCTACTGTTCTCATGGTCCCTTTGTCATCCTTTAAAAAACAAAAGCCTTTGATAAGTCTCGTGCATTTAGTCACTCTAAGATATAAATGACTAAAAGTTTTAAGATTACTTCAGTATCCCTATACAAGTTTTAAATTACCGAATCTTGATTGTGTTAATGAAGTAAGGCCTCTTAGAAGCTCCTATAATTATGCCTTTTATATAAATGCCTTAAACCTTGCATAAATCTATGTATATTGAAACCACATTAAAAACATTGGGCAAGTATGTCTACATTTACAGTTAAGTAGCCAAATATTTTATTTCAATATGCAGATTTCTTTTGAAATTCTATGTTGGAAATAGCTATTGTTGTTGTCAGGTTTATGTTGAAATAATGCTATGTAGCAAATATCCCCCAAACTCAGTGGCTTACAAAAGTAAACTTTCTTTTGTCTCTCAAGGATCTTTCTATAGGTGGGCTGGGTCTCTCCTGAGCTTAGCTGGAATCATCTGGGCTTAGTTCCAAGTTGTGGTTTGGATTCAGATCTACTCTATGTATTTTCTCATTCTAAGACTAGCAATTACCCTGTATATGTTTTTGTCATGATGCATGGTAAAACATAAGAGAAGTGAGCAGAATATGCAGTGTCCCTCAAGTCAGCTTAGAATTGGTACACTGTCCCTTCCACCCTCTTTCAATTGGCCTAAGTGAGTCACATGGTCAAACCCAAAGTCAATAGAGCAGGGGAGTAAACTCTGTCCACAGTGAAACACAGCAGTATTGGGTGTTGAAAGAGGTAGTAGTAAAAGAAATGCTGACAAATAATACAATATACCAGGACCTTACGAACTTTTTTCTTAAAGGACCAGATAGTAAAGTGCCTTACAAAGGGTGTGGCTATGTTTTAATAAAACTTTATTTGCAAAAATAGATAGTCAACCCATGGCCATAGTCTATTGATCACCCTGCAATATATCATGGTCTATGTTGCCACAATTTTTTTCCCAAATGCAAAATAATGATACCCCAAGAGTCATATTAAATCAGATCATAGTCCAGGATCTCTTTTTTTATTTTTATTTTTTTATTTATTCATTTATCCCCCCCTTGCTGCTTGTGCTCACTGGGTCAGCTAACCACGCCGTGTGGGCGGGCTTGCCTTCACCAGGAGGCCCCGGGAACCGAACCCGGGGCCTCCCATATGGTAAACAGGAGCCCTACTGATTGAGCCACAGCCGCTTCCCCAGGATCTCTTGATAGAATCTATATATGACCAAAATGTGTCAACTCATGATCCAGAGACCTATGAATTAAAATGCCAAATCATCTACTCTACATATACCTACAATGATTAAAAAAAAAAAAAAAAAGAGGGAAGGATAACCACAATTAATATCCCCATTTAGAAAGGAAAAGAATTGGAGGCACATAGGAGTCACAGAAATCCCACTGAAAGGGAAGCGGCTGTGGCTCAATCAGTAGGGCTCCCGTTTACCATATGGGAGGCCCCGGGTTCAGTTCCCGGGGCCTCCTGGTGAAGGCAAGCCCGCCCGCACGGCGTGGTTAGCTGACCCAGCGAGCACAAGCAGCAAGGGGGGATAAATGAATAAATAAATAAAATCTTTAAAAAAAAAAAAAAAAAAAAGAAATCCCACTGAGGGTAAGAAATATGTCCTGATTAGGGTGCAGATCCAATTCCTAGGAATAGTTCTCTTGTCCATTGTTCTCCATGGTTCTTGGCCCTACCTTCTGTGACTGTCTTTCTTTTATAACCCTCAGTCACATCTGAAGAGTGCATCAGACAATCTGCCTTTCTTAGAAGCCAAACAGCTTTCTCAGTCTGCTTCCTGCTTATAGAGATTTGAAAGATCAATGTTCTTTTTCATTGCTTATTTTAAAAAATCCAAGCTGATGTACTTTCACCAATATAGCTCTGTCAAAAACTGTTTTGTTTATTTTCTTAGCAATGTGTTTGATCCAGTCAATCCTATCTACCAAAACTCATACCCACAATTCCTTTCAAAGCAAGCCCCTCTCCCTAGATTTAATTGCAGGTACTTTGGTCATATCAGACTACAGGGAGATTACACCCTTAGTCTCCAGTATAGGAGACATTTTGCCCAAATGTTAGTATCTACTAAGCCCCATCTTAATTCTTTCAAAGCTCTTAATCCAAGGCATATCCAAAGTTTGATCTTTTCTCTGAAGCTATGTCCTTACAACATAATCAAAACAATTTGATTTTTGACATGAGGCTGAGACTTAGAAAGCCATTTAAATTCAAAATATTTCTTAAGTTTATTTCAACTGGTGGAGATGAGAAGCAGTTTCAATTTTCAATCTTGAAAATTCAACAGTTTCTGAGCTTTCTATATTCCCTTTCAATTTTGCTTGTTTTTTTTCCTCTAAGTTCGTTTCTTGAGGTAACTTACTAAATGAAACTAGCAGAAATCAGCTCATGCTATCAATAATCTACCTCAAAACCTCCCTCCCTAATGCCATAAATTTATTAGGTGACAGTGTTGCCAAATGCTTTACCCCACATAACATGAGTTGCCATTTCCAGAGTGCTATAATAGTTTTCTCACTAACCACTGTCTCGTTACAAATTCAGTGCCACATATTTTAGGTTGTTGCCATGGCTGCATCCAATTCTTGCTACCAATTAATGTATAAGTTAAAAAAAAAAAAAAAAAGACTACTTATTAAACAGTCCTAAAGCTTAATAGTTTACAATAACAAGCAATTTTTACTTCCTTACTTGTGGGTAACCACTGGCTTTGTTGCATTCTACTAATATTGGCTGGGCTTAATTCTAGACTGTGGGTTGGGTTCAGATCCAGTGAAGATGTTTCCTCATTTTGGGATCAATGTCTACCTGGGACACATTCTACTCAGGTGTGTTCTTCTCAGGGAAGATAGTAGAAACACATGTGGGGTGAGAAGAAATAAATGATACTTCATAAAGTCTCATTTCTCAGCCAGCACACTATCATTTCTACCAATATTCCATTGGCCAAAGCAAGTCATATGCCAAACAAAGTCACTGGGACAAGAAAATACATTCCTCTCACAATAAATTGGCAAGAAAAGAAGCAACATATCATGGGCAAGGGATCCTCAATAAGATTAAGAGCCAATTTCTTATCAGAAACCATGAAGACCAAAAGGCAGTTAAGGAAACCGATGTGGCTCAAGAGGTTCAGCGTCCGTCTACCATATGGAGAGACCGGGGTTCGATACCCGGTAATGCTCGGTAAAAAAAAAAAAAAAAAAAAAAAAAAAGGCAGTTAAAAGATATATTTAAAGTACTAAAAGAAAAAAAACTGTCAATGGAGAATTCTATATCTGGCAAAACTATCCTTCAAAAATGAAGGAGAAATTAAGACATTCCTAGATCAGCAAAACATGAGACAGTGTGTTGCTAGTAGACCCGCTATACAAGGAATACTAAAGGGAATCATTCAGGTTGAAATGAAAAGATACTAGAGAGTAATTCCAATCCATATTAAAAATATAGAACTCTGGTAAAGCTAACTATATAGGAATGTATAAAAGCTAGTAATATTGTATTTTTGGTTTGTACCTCATCTTCTTGTTTCCAGTATGATTTAAAAGACAAATACCTAAACAATAATTATAAATCCATGTTGCTGGACACTCAATGCATAAATATATAATCTGTAATAATAACAACATAAATTGGAAAGAGAAGAGATTGGATCTGTGTGGGAATCAAGTTTTTATATTAATTTGAAACAAAGTTGATATCAAATCAAGCTAGGCTATTATAAAATTAGGTTGTTAATTGGAATCCCTACTAAGAAAGTAACTAAAAAGTGTACAGAAAAGGAAATAAGTAGGGAATCAAAATGGTATACTAGAAAAAAATCAATCAAACACAATAGAAGACAATATTGGAAGAACTGAGAAACAAAAAAGATGTTAAAATATATAGAAAATATAGTAAAATGACAGAAACAATTCCTATCTTATCCTTGACCATTTTATGTGTAAATGGATTAAACTCCCAAATTAAAAGACAACGATTGACTAAATAGAATAAAAAAACATGATCCAACTATGTGCTGTATATATGAGACTCACTTCAGATTCAAAGGTACAAACGGGTGGAAAAGCAAAGAACGGAAAAATATTCCATACAAATAGTGACAAAAAAGCTATAGTAATATCAGACAAAAACGATTTTTAAGTCAATTTCGTTACAAAAGACAAAGAAGATCATTATACATTGATTAAAGGGCCAATACATCAAACAGATATAACAATTTTGTATACATACAAACAAAACTATAGAGACTCAAAATATATGAAACAGACTGATAGAATTGAAGGGAGAAATAGACAGTTTTACAGTAATAGTTGGAGACTACAATACTCCACTTTCAATAATGGCTGAAACATCTAGATAGAAGATCAATAAGAAAATAGAGGACTTGAACAACAATACAAACAATACAAACCAATACAAACCATGAGATATATATAGAACACTCTACCCAATGATAGCAGAATGCAGATTCTTCTCAAGTACACATGGATCAGTCTTCAGGATAGACTATAAAACAAACCAAAAAGCAAGTCTCAATAAATTTTAAGACTGAAATCATACTTAGTATCATCTCCAACACAATGGAATGAAGCTAGAAATCAGTAACAGAAGGAAAACTGGAAAATTCACAAATATGTAGAAATTAAATAATGTACTCTTAAACAACCAATGGATCAAATAAGAAATCACAAGGAAAATCAGAAAATACTGAGAGATGAATGATAATGAAAACACAACATACCAAACTAATGGCATGCAGTGAAGACAGTAATAAGAGGGAAATTTATTGCTGTAAACACCTACATTAAAAAAGAAGAATCTCAAATCAATAGCCTAACTTCACACCTTAAAGAACAAGAGAAAGAAGAACAAACTAAACTTAACACTAGCAGAATGAAAGAAATAATAAATATTAAGGCAGAGATAAATAAAATAGAGAATAATGAAGACAATAGAGGGAATCAATGAAACCAAAAGTTGATTCTTTAAAAATATCAATAAAATTGGTATAAGAAAAAAAGAGAGAGATACAAATAACTAAAATCAGATATGGAAATGGGGACATGACTACCTAACTTACAGAAATAAAAAGGCTTTTAAGATAATACTATGAACAATTGTATGCCAACAAATTAATCTAGATGCATTCCTAGAAATATAAAAATTACCTAAATGGACTCAAGAAAAAATAGAAAATCTCAACAGGTCAATAACAAGTTAAGAAATTGAATCACAAATCAAAAGCCTTCCAACAAAAGAAAGTTCAGAAACAGATGGCTTAACTGATGAATTCTACCAAATATAAAAAGAAGAATTAAGACTAATCCTTATCAAACCCTTCCAAAAATAGAATAGGACTGAACACTCACTAATTCATTCTATGGGTCCAGAATTACCCCGATATTATAGACCAATATCCCTTATATTTATAATAGAGATGCAAAAAGTCCCCAAAATATTAGCAAGCTGAATTCAGCATCATATTAAAAGAATTATTCACCATGACCAAGTTGGATTTATCCCAGGAATGCAAGGATGTTTCAGCATAAGAAAATCAATGTAATACACCATATTATTAGACCTAAGGGGGGTTGGGGGAGAGAACACATGAGTGTCTCAATCACGCAGAAAGCATTTGACAAACTCCAATACCCTTTCATGATAAAAACATTCAGAAAACTAGGAATAGAAGGGATCATCCTTAACATGATAAAAGCTATTTATTAAAAATCCACAATTAGCAAGCATTATACTCAAAGGTGAAAGACTGAAAGCTTTCCCCTGAAGATCAGGAAAGAAAGAAGAAGGCCTGATTTCACTACTGCTATTCAACACTGTACTAGAAGTTCCAACCAGAGCAATTGGGGATAAAAAGAAATGAAAGGTAGATAAATTAGAAAGGAAAAAGTAAAACTACCTCTTATTTCCAGATGACATGATTCTATATAGTATATCCCAAAGAATCCACAAGAAAACTATTAGAGCTAATAAATGGAAATTTACAGGAAACAAGATCAACACACAGAAATCAGGTGTGTTTCTATATACCAGCAATAAGCAATAAAAAAGGAAAATAAGAAAATAATTTTATTTACAATAGCTTCCAAAAGAATAAAATACCCAAGATTTAGCCAAGGAAGTAAAAGACTTATATACTAAAATCTACAAAAATATTGCTGAAAGAAATTAAAGATAAATGAAAATATATCTAATATTCATGGATTGCTTACTATTGTTCAGATGTCAATACTAACCAAAGTTATTTACAGATTCAATGCAATCCCTATCAAAATTCCAACAGCCTTATTTGCAGAAATGAAAAGCTGAAACCTCAAATTCATATGGAATTTCAATGGGTCCCAAATAACCAAAACAATTTTGAAAAACAAGAACAAAGTTGGAGAGCTCATTATTTCCCAATTTCAAAACTTACTACCAAACTATCAAAACAGTGTGGTACTGGCACACGGACAGACATATAGACCCATAGAAAAGAACTGAGAGTCCAAAAAATAGACCTATGCATTTCTATTTAATTGATTTTCAACGAGGATACCAAAACCAATCAATGAGGAAGAACACACTCTTCAACAAATAATGTTGGGAAAACTGGATATCCACATTCAAAAGAGAGGAGTTGGATCCCTACTTCAGACCATATATAAAATTTGACTCAAAATGGACCAACAAACTAAATATAAGAGCTAAAACCTTAAAACTCTCAAAGGAAAACATGGGGATTGTTTTAGTTTCCTACCTGCTAAAACAAACATCATACACTGGGGTAGCTTAACAACATGAGTTTATTGGCTCACAGTTTCAGAGGTCAGAAGGCTTGCTTCTTTCTGCCCAGGGTCAGTATCTTGAGGCTGGTCAGCAACCTTTGGGGTTCCTGGATTTTCAATCACATAGCAATGCACATGGCAATGTACTCCCTTTTCTCTTCCAGGTTCGTTGACTATTGCCTTCTGGCTGCTCCCTATAGCTTCTCTTTCTGTATCCAATTTCCTTTGCTTATAAGGGCTTCAGGTATATTTGATTAAGACCCACTTTCATTCAGTTTGGGTACACCTTAACTAATTACATTTTCAAAGGTCCTATTTACAAATGGGTTCATATCCACAGACCAGGGGTTGGGATCTGAACATGCCTTTGGTCGGGGACATGATTCAGTCACTAAGAGGGGCAAATCTTCATGACCTTGGATCTGGCAATGAATTCTTAGACACCATACTAAAGTGTAAGCAACCAAAAAAAAATAGATTAATTAGACTTCATCAAAATTAAGAACTTTTGTGCATCAAAGGACATTATCAAGAAAGTGAAAAGACAATGTACAGAATAAGATAAAATATTTACAAACCATATATGTGATAAGGGGCTATATCTAGAATATATAAAGTATTCTCACAATTCAGTAACAAAAGGACAATCTGATTGAAAATGGGCAAAGGACTTGAATAAACATTACTCCAAAGAAATTAACAAATGGCAAAAAAGCATGTGAAAAGATGCTTGACACCATTAATCAAAATTAAATACCATTTCACACCCAGAAGGATGACTAAAATAATAATAATAAAGGGAAATAACAGATGTTGGCAGTATGCGGAGGAATTCAAATCCTCATACACTGCTGGTAGGAATGTAAAATGGTGCACCACTGTGGAAAAGTTTGGCAGTTCTTCAAAAGGTTACACAACAAATTATTACTGACCCAGCATTTCCACTCCTGGGTATATATACAAAAGAATTGAAAAAAGGTACACAAATATTCATAGTAGCACTATTCACAATATAGCCAAAAGGTAGAAACAACCCAAGTGTTCATTGATGGATGAATGGATAAACAAATTGTGGTATCCTATTATTTAGCCATAAAAAGGAATGAAGTATTGATATATACTACAATATGGATGGAACTTGAAAAACATGCTAAATGAAAGAAGCCAGATACAAAAGGACAGAAATTGTATAATCCCATTTATATAAAATACACAGAATGGGTACATCCATTGACAGAATGAAGATTGATCATTGGCAGGGACTCAAGTAGGGGATATGAGGGATTATTGCATGATAAGTATGGGATTTTATTTTGGGGTATTGAAAATATTTTGTAACTGGATGGAGGTGGCTGCATTTACAATGTGAATGTACTAAATGCCACCAAATTGTTCGCTTTAAAATGGTTAATTTTGTGTTATATGAATTTCAACCCAATAAAAAATAATACTCAAAACAAAACCAAAGACATTTGATGCAACCAATAACCCCACTCCTAGAAGTGCTTTAGTTTGTCAAGTCTGCTATGACAAATACCATATAGTGGGTTAGTATAAAGAACAGGAGTTTATCGTCTCACAGTTTTAGAGGCTAGCAGTACAAAATCAAGGTCTCGGCTGGTCATGCTTTCTCCCAGAATCTGTAGCATTCTGGTGCTGGCCTGCCAGAGTCCTTGGAGTTCCTCAGCTTGCATTTCTGCCTTCATCACATGGCAATCTCTCTCCTTGGTCTCCTCTTGTGGCTTTTGCTGACTTCTGTATCTGAATTTCCTCTGCCTTATAAGGACTCAAGTCATATGGATTAAGGCCCACCCTAATTCAATGTAGCCTCATAGAAATAGGACCTTTGAAGATCCTATTTGCAAATGAGTTCACATCTTAACTAATAATAGCATCTTTAAAGGTCTTGTATACAATGGGTTCTCACCCACAGGAACACGGATCACGACTTGAACATGTCTTTTGTGGGAGACATGATTCAATCCCCATCAGCACCCAAGGGAACTGGAAACATGTATCATCACAAATACTTGTATACAAATGTTAATAGCAGCTTTATTCCTTATAGCCCAAAACTGGAAACAATCCAAATGTCTATCAACTTGTGAATGGATTAATTACTATGGTATATCCAAACAACAGGAAATTACTCAGCAATAAAAAAGAACAAACTACTGATGTATACAACACCATAGTGGGGCTCAAAAAATATTTTATTTTGAGAAGGAATCCAGATTCAAAGGCTACATATGGGATCATTCCAGTTATACGAAATTTTAGAAAAAACAAAACTGTAGTGACAGAAAGCGCTTCACTGGTCGCCAGAGACTGGGGAATGGAAGGTGACTGACTAAAAAGGAGAGTAAGGAAGCTTCTTGGGATAATAGAACCATTTCATGCCTTTATACATGTGTCAAAATTCATTGAACTGTACACTTAAAATTAGCAAATTTTATTATATGCAAATTATACCTCAATGAAGTTGCTTTTTTTTAAAGGGGGAAGAGGGAAAAAATGGTTCTGGTAGATTTCCTTAGTGGTTGACTTTTTAAAATGCCCAACTAAAATTTTTAGTTAGATGTAGAATAATAAAGTTCTTCCAGTGATGGCCACAGAGATTTTCTAAAAGTGAGTGAAATCTTTTACCCTCTTTATCCAGGTGTTAAAGGGGAATATTCCTCTGTGCCAAAGGAAGATTGAACCAAACAATATATTCACCATATGTTCTCATCTCATCTTGACCATCTGCTGACTGTGCACTTAAATATATCATCTAGTTCACTGATTCCCATTTGAAGGAAAACTACAGGGGAAGAAAAAAAGACATATCAAATAAAATAGCTAATAGCTGTGTTGAAGAAACCCAAGTATACCATTATCTTCTGAGAATAAACTGTGCAGCCTCAGACAAATAAATTCATTCAAGGTATCAATGTAGCTCTAAGTTTGGAGGGGAAAAATGCTTTTATAACTATAGAAAATAAATGGAATAGAGTTATGTCTCAAACCTTGACCTAAGACAATCAAGGGTGAAAATCTAATGGTTAGATATTTCTAGAACCCTTGAGGAGAAATTAGATGTAAATTAGAGTTTTAGTTATCTTTCTATTGCCACTCTAATGTCTATCTTTCTGTCCTTCTGAGAATTTTTGTTGTTGAGGTAGGTAGTCCATGTGTATGTTTTATTGTTGTTGCTGTTTGTTTGTTTGTTTGCTTGTTTTTTAGGAGGTACTGGGGATTGAACCCAGGACCTCGTACATGGGAAGCAGGGGCTCAACTAGTGAGCTACATCCACTCCCCAGTGCATGTGTTTTTAACAGCTGTGTAAACATCCATTGCAACCCATTCTTGGTATGAGCTATAATTTTTCCTGAGCAATTGTAAAAAAAAAAATATATTGATTAGTATTTTCCTATTTCCCCACAGGTTGAATTAGATCATTAAAAAAAATAAGTGGTAATATCTGCAACCTGTTTCTCAACCTACTAAAGGCACTTGCCCCCATTGCTAACCCCTGAAAGCTGCTGTGAGAGTATGTTAGTTCTTAACTAGAATTTTAACTACAAAGAGAAGAACTATAATTCAGTCTCTTCATTAATTTCAGAAACATTAGCATCAAGGTAAAGATTCTAATGTCTGCAAAGTTAAATACAATTCTGCTTTTAGAGTGACTTTTCCAATTTCCATCTCCCTTATATTTAATCTCAGTAGCTACTCAGGACTCCCTTCTTTCTCCTGCCATTGGATGCATCCTTTTCCCAGTCCAGCACTTAGTACTTTGCAGCCACTGTCAGAAAACCAGGCTGTCAAAGACTAAATCAGAAAGTATGGACCCTGCTGTTTCCTTCACATCAGAGAGAGAATCCCCTGGGGAGACTTTAAGACACTGTTCACCTGTCATTTCTAGCTTATCTGCAGAATCCACTTGGGGTGCTTTTCGCATCGTCAGGTAGTCACATTTCTTTCCTTGTGCATTTTATTTATGAAAAAAGAAACACCCACAGAATGCCCAAACAAGGACTATTTTTGAAAAGAAATTCAGAAAGGTACAGCTAGCAAATGAATAATCTGCTTGTACAACACTGCTTTCACACAGGCTTAAAACAAAGGCTAAACTGGGGAACAGACTTAAGAAGCCCTCTTTAGGCCCAATGGTCAGCCTATGAGGGAGAATTCCAGGAAGGCTGCCTGTTGGCCTAGCTCAAGGTACCTGAAATAGGAAGAAAGCTTTCCCAGAACCTCCTTCAGATCCTGACCTGTTAGGTGCTTTAGTTTATTACCATTTGGGGAATCTCAGATTTGAGACTGCTTTCTAGGCACATGGTTTGAGGAGGGCATGTCTTAGTCTGAGGGTGAAGATTTTAATTATTTTCCAAAAGTGCACTCAAATCTGCCTAGTGCAACTGAACATAATTCTTTAAGCTCCTGATTGCCTAACCTGCTAAACTGCTAAGTGCTTGCTCTAGCCCTAGGAGTTCCTTCCAGATGAGCTAAGTGCTTTTTGCATGCAAATTTCATGATTACAGACAGGCATTTGATGGAACAATTCTGTAGCTTTAAGCTACATAAAACCACCAGAGGGAGGGACTACCTCCTTACAACCTGGAACTGTTGAAAGGTCACCCACCTCTTTAGCAAGGAAAAGGTTGATAAGGAATGCCTCTGAAATGGCAAATGAATCAGATCTACTAGTCATCACCTGGCTGATTGGAACAAGCCCCCCCACTCCCCACTGTCCCCACTTCTGCTCTCAAGCCACCTTGCCAGGTCAGAGGTTCAACTTAGGCCTCCTAATTAGCTCTCTTTCTTTTTAGAGTTCTCCAATCCATCCACTCTTGCATGCCACTGCAAGATAAATCTTTATAAAAACTACCACTTTTCATTAAGATGCTCTCATCCTTAAGAATTCACCTATCAGATCTAGCCCTGCTTCTTTATTATTCTTTCAATTTCATTCAATAAAGATTTATTGAAATCTTGAAAACATTATGCTGAGTGAAATAAGCCCGACACAAAAGTATAAATATTGTACAACTCCACTGATATGAAATATCTAGAAATAAGCAAATCCATAGAGACAGAATCTAGATTTGAGTTTAACAGGAGATAAGGTGAGGGAGAAAGGGGAGTTCTTGCTTAATGGGTACAGAGTTTCTGTTTGAGGTGATGAGAGCATTTTGGTAATGGTGATGTAGCACAAAACTGTGAATGCAGTTAATGCCAGTGAACTGTACCCTTACCAATGGTTAAACTGGAAAATTTTGTTATGTATATACAGTTTGCCACATTAAAACTGAAAATAAGTACATTTATTGAGTAGCTACTCTGTGTTAGGCACTAAATCTCTGCAGTCATAG
This sequence comes from Tolypeutes matacus, assembly GCA_026826555.1. Taxonomy (NCBI): domain Eukaryota; kingdom Metazoa; phylum Chordata; class Mammalia; order Cingulata; family Chlamyphoridae; genus Tolypeutes; species Tolypeutes matacus. The sequence continues at coordinate 36,372,164 of JAKSZT010053764.1, read as the reverse complement.
GACTTACATTTTAGGGAGAGGAGACAGACAATAACAAACCAGTTTGAAATAAATGCTAAGGGAAGAACACAAAGCAAGACAAGAGAATGGGGCAGGAAGGGGCTCTTTGATAAGGGAATATTTGAGCAGTATTGGATGACATGAGGGCACGATCCATGCAGATATCTGGGAGAAGATAATTCTAGGCAGAGGAATCGGAACTATAAAAGCCCTGAATGGGGAGGGGGCCTGGTGAATTCTAGAGACACTCAGGAGGCCACTGTGGCTGGAGTGGCGTGAGCAGCAGCTGGAGTGGTAGGAGACGAGTTTAGACAGGGAGCCTGGATCACAATGGTGTGGTCCTTTGAGTCAAAAATAAGGCCCTGCCATTTTATTATAACAAGATGGGAAGTCACTGCAGTCTTTGAATTCACAAATTTTATTCTTGATATATTTATTTCATTACAAGCTCTTTGTTTTTTAACACCCATTCATTATTGAATCAATCATTTGTTAGTTCAGTCAAGAATACTGACTACCTGCTTATGTCTGGTACTAATCCAGGTACTTGGCATACAAATGTGAGTAACTTAAGTCAACAAGGAGAATATGGGGTATAAGTGCTACAATAAAAGCATATACAGAATGCTATGGAAACACCCAGGAATCTCTTCCAACTTGAGGGGTAGGGGTATTGAAGAGGGAGCAGGTCAGGGAAGGAGAAGTCTTTGTAAAGGTAACTGGGTGCTACTGATCATGTGGCAGGCATTTTCATGCCGTTTTCCATGTGGAACATCTTTTTCCTTCTTCTATTTGCTTATTTGAATTCTGCACATCAAAATCCCCACACATCATCAATACCCAATTTAGATGCCATGAAGCCTCAATTACCTAAATCTCACTTTGAATTCTTATTCCAATCTATGTCTGGCTCTTGCTCCTTGGCATTTTCTAACATCTCATTTCTAATTGCTTTGTCATGTAAAGTTTACCTTCCTGACACATTTTAAATATCTTGAAGACTGATGAAGATCATGTTTTACACTTTTCCCCCTCAAACTCGCAAATTATCCAGCAAAATGCTTATGTATAAGTCAAATGAGTGGTTGTGGAAGGCCCAAGGGAGGTAGGCAGCATCAGGTGAGGACTTCGGTCTCAACAGGAGATAATCTGTGATGTAGGACAAACAGGCAAAAGGCAAGCGAGTCATCTTCTAAGAAACAGTCATTCATTCGTGTGTTCACCAAAGACTGGCATGAGCACCTCTGATAAGCCAGTCACTTAACACAAGAATATAGATAATATTCTCACTGTCAGAGCTTTAAGAATGTTGCATATTCAAACGTATTCATAAGCCACTTGCCCTTTGCTCTTTCGATTTTATATGGAGTCTCACTTAGAAGGATTGCAACAGAAATACGGTTGCAGAGCTTAGTGTAAATGAGGCAGAAAGCTTTTTGCTCTGAGCGGTTGCTGCCAGAGAGAGTGCGCATTTTGATAACTTTGTCAATGGCACTGTGCAACATTGTCCAAAGGGTGACACGGGAGCAGGTGAAATGGCTAAACAGAGCCAGGCAGAACTAGGATGGGTTTAGAACACACATTCCCTCAATACTCTGGTGGAAGAGTTTCACCTCCTTCCTGATGTGGAGGATGGGTTGTTAACATGAACTCCATGTGCATGACCTTGAATTGACGACTATTAAATACATCCAAGTTTCCTGTTAGCAAAGTGTACCTTGATCATTTCATAATGTGGACCCAATTCTCCACATGGCCATTTGATGCTTTTCTAAATTTCCATATTAAAATAATGTATATATTGCTAAGGTGAGACACCTGCATTGAATGGATACAACTGTTTTGCTAACTGTTATTCAAGCCCTGATTGCTACAAGATACAAGGACTTAAAAATGAGGACAGAGATCTATTTCAAACTACTCTACAATCACCTGTCCTCACACATGCTAGGGAGGGCCAATAAATAATCAATAGATTAGAATAGCAGGTCCATTGCTTGACTGAATTGACAAGTTATTGAACTGGAATACTCAGTTATGTACCCCATGTAAACAAAGCTTCAGGTAAGACTGCAAGACTCTTTCTACACTACAGCAGTGAACGGGACTTGCAGCTAATTCTCCAGCAAGTTTAATATTTTCCTGCTATTTACCCTGGAGTTCAGTCAAACCCATCCACTACTCCCTGTGTAGAAAGCACTGTGATCACCGATGTGATTGATATGCTCCTTTTGCTGTGGCGGTAGCTGCCTAAAGCCAGTTCTCAATGTGCTCTATAAATGCCTTTTTAAAAAAATGTCCTCCATTGAGCATACACCTATGAAGTTTAAGTATATAAAAAACCTTTGAAAGCGTAGAGTATATCGGCAAATACATTCCTCCCACTTTTGAACTAGTCTCCCTGTGACAAGGCAAAATTGCAATCCTGCCTGGCTATTCATTGCCAGTCTCCCTGAGTTCATGCCGGCTTTACGAAAGCAGTTATCAGGTGACACATTTACTTCACTTTAGCATGTGAACAATGATAGCAACACACAGAGGCCTCAAGGGATTTCTGCAAACAAACCAACCAACCTACAAGCTGTTGTAGTTCTTGTTCTCTGCAATTGATTGTGGGTAAAAAGACAGACAGTGGTTCACGGCTTGCTGTACACATCCTGTAGGTTGTGGTCCATGTGATGCATGAATATTGCTCTAGTTTATAAACTGCAGATCCTCTCCAAGATGCGATTCTTATTTTAAGTGGGTAGTAGATGGATATTAGATGTAGGCATCCTCTGTTTAAAAAACAAAACAAAACAAAACAAAAAAAAGTGACCTGGAGCAAAACGTCCCTGAAAATCAATGCTTGGTTAAGCCCCTAGGAAGTGTGGAACAAGATAAGAAGCAAGGCCAACACTGACACCGGTGAACAGCATTGCGATACACTCTGCAGATTTCAGGGTGAACTGCTATTCATTTGTGATGCTACAGAGACATTTTACCTCTTCCAGAGTAACAAAGTCCAGGCATAAGGCATGTGAGAAAGCCAGGTATTGTTCTGACCCTTTGAAAGTCCTCTAGGGATTCCATTCTAGACTCCTCTACTTCGTAAGCTTACAGCACTAGACCAACTTCCTGTGGGGGTTTAGAAACATTTAACTTATTTGTTGTTGTTTTTTTTCTGTTCATTGATTTATTGCTTAAACATTTTTTTCATCAGTTAGGATGGCATCACATTAGAGTAAAACAACAAGCCATTTACTCAAATTTTCCCTTGAGCCATATAGTGTGTGTATATATGTATGTGTATGTATGTATGTATATATATATATATATATGATATATATATATATGCTTATGTATACTGTTTAGACATAAACATACACATATTTCCAAATTTACATGTTTCACACAGAAAGAGTCACAGCTGTTTACACTAGATCGACTTTGATCTGGCTCATTGTTAAAAAAAAAAGAACAAAAAAAACAAAAAACAAAACGTGGCAGATGATGGTGACTAATTTCACATGTGACTAATGTGTTTATACTTTAACCATTTTTATTTTTTTAAACCAAATAAATTAAAATGAATGATCCAGCTTTCTGTTCAAGAATATTGGCTAGATAAACCAAAACTATAGAAAGATACAGAAAAAATGCAGATGCAATATTCTCAAAATATAAAAAGTGACAAGTTGTTTAAATAATCATCCCATATATTCAAGGAATATGAGAACTGTGTTTGTTTACAGAGAACTGAATTATATGCTTTTTTCCATGGATTGATTCCTAGCCACCACATCTCTGATCCATTTTAGTAGATCCTCCTTCTGCAGAATGGCCCCTTGGTGACTCTGAGGATGAAAACTAATTTCAAGAAAAAAGAGGTTGAAAATTTACCATATGTTAGAACATGTGTACAGTAGAGCTTGCCTTAGATTGAATGTTGTCAACATGGGGATTCTTCAGCTTAACTGTGTCATTTCATCCACACCTTAAGCCCTTAGCAATGCTCTCTGTCCTTGTTTTTCTTTTTATAAGAGGGGTCCTTCAAATGAAGGTGTTTTAAAAAATAAATCACCTACCAAGATTCAAAGAATGCACCACTATTGAGGTTCATTGCATTTCAATGATTCCCTAAAACCATTTGCCATACTTTCAATTCAAATTTTACTTTTAGCAAACTAATATATGTGCATGATTTATATATTCAAATACTAATATAAGGTATATAATTAAAAGCTACTGTCTCTAAGCTACTCATTCTTACCCTTTATTGTTATTACCCAAAGGCAACCATTTTCAGTATTTTCTTCTGAAATTTACCTCCATATTTCTAAAAAATATCTTTACTGCTTTCTGTTGGTTGCTTTTTTTTTTTCTTTTTTCTATTTTAGACATTATCTTTCAGTATCCTACTGTGGAAGACAAGGATTCAGTTTTCTTACATATCCACCCTCCAAAACACACACACACACACACACACAAACACTATCTTTTCATTATAGATATGTCACAAGTTTGAGTTAAACTAATATCCATGCTTAGCACTTTTCTTGTTCAACTTCTTGTTTATTTCTAATTAATAATTCCCCTGTTTTTTCCCTAGTTTTCCATATATCTATCATTAATATATCCCTCAAGAGTATAAAATTCCTCTTAGTGTAATACAAGAGTTGGAAAACTTTTTCTGTAATGGGCCAGACAGCAAATAATTTAGGCTTTGCTTACCATATGGTCTCTGTTGCAACTACTCAACTCTGCCACTGTAGCAATGTAAATGAATGGACATGGATATGGTCCAATAAAACTTTATTTACAAAAGCAAGCAAGGGTCCAGATTTGGCCTGGGCTTTAGTTCTAACCCCTGGTCTTCCATCAAGTGATATCTGTTTCTATTTTTGTTCTAGAAGATAGCCCTCATATAAATTTGAGTTTCTTGCTTCAATCTAGACTTGATGTTATCTAAACCTGGAGCACAGCCATCTTCCTGACATTTCACTTTACCTCTCTCCTCCCTTGAATACTTTTATTCCTGGATCCCAGGATTCTCTTGCTTTACACTGTGCCCTTTCAAAAGCTTGCCAAGAAAAAGTACATTGAAGGTAAAATTTTTGAGAACTCATAGGGTCTTCAAATAATATTATTCTATCCAGACACATGATTGATCATGTTTCTGGGTATGGAATTCTAGGTTGGAAATAAATTTCCCTTCAGTATTTTGAGCCATATCTTCATTTTCTTCATGCTACTAATTTTCATTGAGAAATATGGCATATTCTGATTCTTGGTCTTTCCAATGTGATTTATTTTATTTTTGCTGGAAGATTTAGAATTTCTCTTTTTTTCCAGTGTTCAGAAATGTTATGAGGATCCATCTTGTTGTGGCATTGGTGGTTATTATTATAAACGTACTGGAGACTCCAAGCCTTTCAATATAAAAACATAGGTCTATCACTTCTGAGACATTTTCTTGAATATATTTTTTGGTATAATATCTCCAATATGGTTTTCCTTCCCGGAATTCCTGCTAAGACCAGCTTAATTCATCCTCTAACTTTCTTATCTTTTCTCTTTTCTATCTCTGAGCCTCTTGGTTCTACTTCTCAGAGTATTTTTTTCAACTTCATCTTCCAAATTCCAACCACCATGGTAGTCACAACAGATAGTAAAGTAATAGATGAAAATGTACAAGGAGTTACAATTAAAGAAGATAAATGTTTTGTGATGTCAAAGGATCTAGAAATGTACAGAGCAAGTTTACACAAAACAAACAATAACACAATATGGATCTGGACAGAGGTATGCTGCCCAGGACCTTTCCTAAGGATTCCAACAAATATGAGTGGCTTACATTTACCATTCTTATGGGGAGTTTTAATACCTTTCCCATCCACACCCTACCTCCCCCCACCCCCCCCCAAAAAATCTCTTATGTTTATAGATGAAATATCTATGAAAGAATGTTTTAAGTTAAATTAGTTTTCTTCTGCTCCTTTTTTCTTCTGAGTTCCTTTGTCCTATTCATTTGTTTTGGTCTTTCTTCCATCTTAGACTTTTCCCTCAATATTTGGTGTTCCTTGTTTTTGTTCATATTTACTCTTGATGCACTAAAAAGCCGATTGGAATATCACAGATACTGGTTTGAATATTAGTTACACAATCCATTCCTCAGCTGTGCACATCCAGGCAAAATGTAAATTTCGGTGAGCTATGCTTTTGTCATCTATGAAATGGAGATACTAAAGCCCCCTTGTATGGTGGTTTTTGGATACCTAATGAGATGATGTGGTGGTTTGAAAATTTTTTATGAATCCCAAAAAGAGAAAGATTATGTTTGTGGACTGGTCCACTCCTCTGGGAGTGAGACCTTTTCAATTGGACTACCTCAGTGAGGTACGACTCAGGTTGAGTCCCCACCCTCTTGTTGGGTCTGATAAAAAATGGAAAAGAGAGCTCTGCCATTTTTGATCCTGCCATGTAAGAGAAAGGAGAGTCTTAAAAGCTGAGGCCCCAGGGAAAGATGACCCATATGTTTGATAGCTTGCAGCTGAAATCAGGAAGAAAGCAGAGCAGCTGAGCCTGAGACAGGAGACCAGGGAAGAGACGAGCCCTATGCCTGGTTGCCTACAGCTGAATTCTGGGAGATGGTACAGCCTGAAGGGGAAGGTAGAGACTAGGCAGAGATCACCCACCATCTTGCTTCAACATGTGACCAATGACGTGGGTGAGGAAGCTCCTCTTATGGTACTTTGAGTTGGACTTTTCAAGGCCTTGGAACTGTAAGCTTTTATCCCAAATAAATACCCTTTATAAAAGCCAACATATTTCTAGTACTTTGTATTGAGAGCCCTTTGGCAAACCAGTACAGATGACATATGCTAAGAGCCCATCAAAGCCAGTCTTGTAATACTCACTTAAAAATGGCAATTTCTTCTCCTCCCGCTTATTAGCATATGAATTAGAAGCTATGTTATTTATTGAGAGGCAATAAAATGTATAAGACTGACATCAGCTTAAGAACCAAATGAAATGGAATGTGCTTTCCAAACAACTTTATTATTTCATTCATTTATTCATTAACAAATATTTATTGAATGCAATATCTGCCTCTTATTATCTGAGTGAACTTGGGTAAGTTACTAATATCTCTGGAACTTAGTTCTTCCAACTAAAACCTGAAATAATAATACCTACATAGCAAGGTGTTTGTGAAATAATGATCTCTATGTGGTAAGGTGGTTGTGAAAATGGGATTAAACACAAAACTAGATTGTTAGACTATCATGCTAAATGATTAGTATAAGAAATCAATTAGTGACTGGCTACTTAGAATGGGATTTTTAAACTTGGTTTTCTTGGAGTAGGAATTAGAATAATGATATTAAAATATCTATAAATATATTTTCTCCTAAATATGCTTATATTGAAGACAAAATGTGCAGTCTGTTCACTCTATTTACCTAACATCACGAAGCTCCTAAAACTAGAATTCTGAGAACTCTTCAAGTTCACATCTTCTATGATCCTAGGAGATTTAAATTGCTCACTCCTTGGGTCTCAGTAACCAAAATAAAAAGCTATAGGTAAAGCATTTGCAAAAATCATATGCCAGGAAAGAGGAGCCTCACTGGCTTGAATTTTGCATAAAGAAACCAGTTTATCTAGGGAAGGTATTTTCCAGTTTTAGCTTTTTCCTCATGATGTGATTTACCATTGAAAAAAAAATTACTTCTGAGGGCCTCTGGCCTATTTTTAGGTTATCTTATCTCAGGAGGCCTCTCTTCAGTGACTCTAAGAATAAGCCTGGGAGATGGGCATTGAAGTTCTACCATATGGTGCAACATATGTGTAGTTAGTATACATACTTTGAATGGATAGCAACATAGAGACATACTTTATATACAATGTATCATCATACATAAGCCTTTCAAAAGAAATCCAGAATATGTGCATGCATACATATAATTATAGGAACACATGTGCATAAATGTGCATATATATGCATATATAGACACTCATATATGTGAGTATACAACCAAATATTGTTTTCATGGGGCCTTAAAATATTGGCGGATGTCTGCTTTGTCATCTCAACAAACCTACTTTTGAATTAATTCATTTATTTACTCAAAAATATTATTGAATATCCATCATGTGCCACATTGAACATGGAGTTGAACCACATCACAGGCATTGCAAAGGAAATGATGTTTTGTCACAAAGAGAATGTGTCACCTTCTATAGAAGATTTTTAAGGAAGAAATGGCTGAACAGTATTTTCAAATTCTTGTTTAGAGTCTGCTTTGGCAAATGCTAGTCTTATGGTTAAGGTTTATTAACTGGGAAAATCTCTCTTTTTGTTAAAAAGTAACTGTGAAAAGGGTGGGGGAAACTCCTATTAATTAAATTATGACTTCAAGTCACACCTTATCAAATATTCTTTGTGCTCAATTAAACTTTAAAGAATTAAACAGTCATACCACCCCACACAAACACCACAATAAGTATTAAAAGATGATGAAGTAGAAGAGGGAATACTGCTCTCAGAAGAACCCAAATGACCTGTGGAGTTTCCTCAACACCTTCAGAACCTATCTGGCCTGTCTTGGAAGCAATGGGGACTTGCACCCAAGCACTTAGCTCTTTATTTTCCTTCTTACTTTTCTCTTTTCCATCAATCTAGCAACTTCTTTCTCCCATTGCTGCTCTTCCTACATATTTATTTTCTTTTGGTCTTTTTCTTGTTTGATAACCCCTCTGTTTTATTATACTAAATATTTAGTTTCTGAGTAGCATCTACAAATCTTAATTTAAAAAACACTCTAAAATACAACCAATAAATGCATAGAATCTTGGAGGCTGGTGGTAGAAGGAAGATGATATTGTCAAAATGAAGGCAACATACTCAGTTTGAAAAAAAGAGCCACTTAAGCCAACCACTCTTCAAAGTCCACATGTCACCCTACTCATTATATCTACTAATAACACTTCCACCCTTCACATATCATTGAGATGGGGCACCTATAAATCTCTCCAAGGTAGACTCTAGTAGCTTCCTTTGGTGAAATGCACTATTCCTCTTAAACATATGTTTAACACATTAAGTATAGCAGAATAGAAATGGAGAGCACATTTTTTTACTGAGAAATAATATTAGTTAACTAGCAAGCAAAAAAATGATTTTCCATATATTTTAATATAGCAATATGCTTACACCAAACTCTCAAGTCTTTTGGGGTTTTTCAAAAAGTGGAGTCAAATCTAATTACTTTTTAAGTGATTTTAAGTGCTGCCTTTGCTTTCTCATTGACCATAACAAGATATTTATGATTAAATTATCATTACTTTGCATTTATTATGCAAACAATGTAGTGGGTACTATGTATCTCCCAACATGTACTCAATACATATCAATTTAATAAGTCATCTCCTATCAGTAGGTTAAGCAAGTGGGATCTGAAGTAGAATTTTCATGCAACTAACTTATCTGCTGAAATGTCTTCCAAATCACCACAATCCATGGCTTTTATTTTTGTTGGGTGTCAGTGTTAGTCAAGGTAGCCATGTGGTTAAGAGTTTCCTCAAGCAGCATTTGACATCTCTCTCTGGGCTGGACAAGACTTAACACCAACAGCGGTGGCAAAATAATAGCTACACTTATGGAGCAAAACTGTTTGGCATTGCGCTCTATGGACATGATGCAATTTTATCTTCATGGTGACCCATGAGGAAAGATGGTATTATTACTATTTTACTAATGAGAAAATATCCATAGGGCACTGAAGAAACTTTCCCAAACTATGTAGCTAGTAAATGGAAAAATTGAAATTTGAACCTATGTTCATTTGATTCTAATTCTATGCTGATAAACCAAAGGATATACTGCCTTTTTCTGCCAGGTATTTCTTGCTGTCTCCTTCATTTCTGTGAGCGTTCTAAACATTCTTGAAGAACAACAGTTAATAGTCTTGGATTCTCTTTTTAATTCTTTCCTTCCTCCTCACCATAGGCAATTTTGCCAAATTTTTTGCTGATTCTACCTTTAAAATATTTGGTACAGCTCTCTCCCCTTTTTTATTTTCACTGCCACCACCCTGATGAGATCCTCCTTCCTCTCAGCTAGACCCTTTCAATAGTGCCTGACCCTTGTTTCCCCTCTCAGCAGTCAACTAGCCGTACAATCCAGCTCACTTTTCCTTAACCTTGGCACTAACATTTGAAGCCAGGAAATTCTTTGCTGCCGGAGGCATTTTAGGACAGTTAGCAGCATCCTGGCCTTTATGAGGACGCTAGTATTACCTCTCCCACTCCCAGTTGTGACAACCCAAAATGGGTCCAGACCTTGGCTGATGTCTCTGGAGGGCAAACTCATCCCCAGCTGGGAATCACTGATCCATCCTAATCACAATCCCAGAGGTAAGAATCCAAATGCATGCACAGCTCTGATGGTGTTACACCCTGGCTCAACATGCTCCAGGACAAATGTTCCAAATTCATCTTTCCTATCTTATCTCCTCTGTGGGCATCCCTAACTCAAGCAAAATTATTCCAGTTGTAGTTACCTGAATACATCCTGTTTCCATGCTCTTGCCTACCCTATTTCTTCCACCTGAATACATACTCTTGCCAGTTTCTCCTCCTGAAATTCCATTCATGCTCCAAGCTTTGTTTCATAGACTGCCTTCCCTAGAGACTTCTATGACTCCCAGCCAGAAGTGATGGTTCCCTTTTCTATTCTGCCTGCATTTGGGGTTTGTCACATACAGCACTGAGCTGAAACAGCAACCTAACCTTCCTTAAATTATAGCTACCCATATCCACCTTCTTCCCTACAACACTATAAGCTCCTCATGAATAGTAGCCATGCCTCAGTTATAGTTGCCTGGCACCTTTTAGAGATAATAGACATTTGTGAAATAAGTACTACTATAAAAATCCCTAATGCCTACACTGAGAATATAATTCAATGTCAGGAAAAACCCTTTAGTCCTGTCCACACAGCAGAGAGCAATGTAGTAAGGAATTTTCAGTGAAGACTGTCCAGTTGCAGGTCCTAGACCTCAGTTAAATTGCGACCTGTGCCCCAAATTTGCCAGTGGAATTACCAAGCTGTGTAAGAGACATATCAGTCACCATGTCAAGGCTGGGGGCTGTCATGCTGGGGTACTAGCAGGCTGGGTGGCAGAAAGCAGGTGGGATTCGTGAGCCAGGGAACTCTAGGGAGCCAAATATCACTCAAGAAGGTAAAAGATATTCTGTGTCTGTGCAGGTTGTTTGGCTAAGGTAAGGTATTCCTTTTTTTTTTTTTTTTTTTGAGGTAACAGGGGCAGGGGATTGAACCCAGCATCTCTTATGTGGGAAGCCAGTGCTCAACCACTGAGCCACATTGGCTTCCATGAGTTGGTTTTTTCCATTTGTTTTGCATGTTGTTTGTTTTTGTTTTTTTTTAGGAGGCACCGGACACTGAACCCAGAACCTCCCAAGTGGGAAGCAGGTGCTCAACTGCTTAAGCCATATCTGCTCCCCCAAGGTATTCCTTTCATACAGGCCTGGCTGTGTTCCACCAAGCCAAGGGTATGGACTAATGGAAGTTTCTTTGGTTTTATGTGAATCCCAATCGCTAAAATCTCATAAAATCCACAACCAAAAAATGATGGAAAACATAAGCAGTCATTCTTGAGATCTTCCAGGCCTACTGTGTAAGCAATTTGAGCATATCAATTGTGGAGGGAATTTTTTCAATTTCTTTAAAGTCCTAAACACTTGAGCAGGTACTAACTTAAAGGGCTATTTTATACAGCTGGTCCACTGGTATATGCTATGAATCACATGGGCTTATGCTGTAGAATAGCATGAAAATGACGACTAGTAAACATGTGAATCCAAGGCCCTTTCTGAGTTTAAATAGAAAAGTGATATTTTACAATGTGCTGCACAAGCTCACCAGCTTGACTGTAAACCAACCCAAAATGCATCCAGTACTTCATCCCAGAAGGTCTTTGTGCACAGTAACACATTTAATATATTTCCCATCAATTGTCTACCCTGAATGTGAATGTTGGCACAACATGCTCTCTACCAGCCTGACAGGGATCTGTGGGGTTTTGGGGTTTCCAGCCTCTTTTCAGGACTGCATAATTCCAGCTGTCCTGATAACCCTTGACATTGATTATGGGTTTCAGTTGTTATAAGATTGAAATCTGCCTCACTGGTGGCAAGGTGGAAGAGGGAAAGCATATTTAATACAGAATTCTTGCATTTTAAATTGTATTTTAAATGAATGTAATGCACACCAATAACTGAAGTACAGATTCTGTTTTTCTGAGCCAAGCTTCCAAGAAGAGAATATTGCTTATCTTCATTCTTGTCATACACTTCTCCTGCAGCCCCCCTTTTCTGCCACGCCCCATGCTCTTTTGTGACAGTTGCATTTCCTTTAAAGCACATTTTCTTATCCGTATTGCATGTTACTCAAGCTCTTTTATTTGGGATTTTTCACACATTCTTCACATCTTCTTTGCAGCTCCAGTGAATAAGCGCAAGACCTAAAGTTACCTTTGCACTTCATGGCTATTCCTTTATCGCATGCATTTTCTGTTGCCTCAAGGAAGACCTATACAATTTTTGTTTTTAAAATCTAAATTTTTTCCCTCCCAAGCAGATGGAGGATGTGTAAATGTGTCTAAAGACTTATAATAGCATCAAATCTGTTTTTTCCTTTCCTCTTACAAAGCCCTGGGAGTCAGTATTTCTCAGACACTCATTAAAACCAAGGGGGAAGAAAAACAGGAACAATTCCGCAATCCAGAGAAAACTGCAAGAGCATGTTAACAAGCCTCCCTTGCCACACAGACCTTTGTTTGGCTGGGGACAGGCATCAATGTCTCACCTCTTTGGCAAGGCAGTATGATTCCCAAGTCAGCCATGGCCTGGATTTACATTATTTCATTATACATTGATTGAAATACGTGACACTTTTATTATTGCTGTTTGTCAGGGCCTCTTGTCAGGCAGTGTGTGGGAAATAATGGTGCACAGGGAACCCTGACTTACTCACCTGCTACACTCACAACCACCATCATAAATTGACTTGGTGGATATTAAAATGCAATTCCTAGACAAATAAGGCTATCCTGGGTGGTTAGGTTCCCAGGCTAGCCCACAAAGGCTCAATTAATCCTTAGTAGAACACTCCTCCCTTTTATTTATACTCCTAACACACTGAGCTACTACTGATCATTCACCCAACAAACACATACACACACGAATGCAAACATATCCTTTGCTATTTTATATTTCCAAGGCTTCCGTCATCTAATTCTCAATGATGCAGACATCCTTCCTTTCTCTCTTCATTTGAGTCACTCTTGGGCATCACTTATGAGTGAGCTAATGCATTGTCTCCTATAGGAAGCTTCCTCTGATTCCTTCCCATCCCACCCACCTTCCCACTGAGCTATGGGTTTTCCAGACTCCCTAGGCATACACAGGGTGGTATCACAGTGCCCACAACCTTGGGCTAAAATATTCTCATTAGCTCTCTCTTTCTTCTACTACATTAAGTACCATTGTACCTAACAAATAGTAGTTGCTCAATAAATTTTCTTAAAATGCAACTTAATTGGTGGTCATTCAAGTCCTGCCCACAGGAGGCCCGTTCTAGCCCATTGTCTCCCTTTCCTCTTGCCGGACACAATAAGGCTCTCTTCAGGTTTCAAATTCACGTTTGGGAAAGTCTGAGTCATTGCTAGGAAAGGAACCTTCAAGCTATCTGACCAACTTTTGGAAATCCAGTGTCATGTGCAGTGGGAGGCAAAGAGGCACTCTTATGGGAAATCCAGAGGCAGCAGAAGTGTGTGACCTGGTAAGAACAGCAATGACCCTAGGTATCCTAGGTTGGGCAAAGGGTCTCTGCAGAGACAGCTCAGGGCATTTGGCATTATGTACACAGAAACCATTATTGGTAAGTCAGGCTCTGTAGCTAGATTGCTCTATAAGTAATGGCAGGAATTCCACAGCACAGATATTGCTTTAACTTGGGAAGATTCACCAACACTTATCCACCTATTTAACAGTGATTTTCCAATACAAAATACAAAATAAAGGGTCCCCATGTCACATCTGTTCCATGAAGCTTTCCCTTATTGCAGCAATCTCTTCTTCCTCAGAAATGTCACAACTTTAGTAGTTTGGTAGTTTAGTGGTTTGGTGCTAGTTTATCAATGTCCCTCCAGATTCATGGTACTTTACTCCCTTACCGCATTCAAAGAGAGCAGGAGGGTAATAGAATGTCAACATTGGAAAGGCTCTTTGAGCACATCTAGTTTCTCCCTTTCATTATACACCTAAGGAAACTGACATCCAAATAAGTAATGTGACTTACTCAAGTGCTCACAACTAGAAGCAGAGCTGCAATGAGGATATATAGATCCTAATTTCAAGTTAATTGTTCTCACTGGTACATTACACTGCCTCCTATTTAACTAATTTTGTCGTGTCATACTTATCCTCTCCACGAAGACTAGACACATGTCTGATTTACCTTTGTATGATTCAAGTCCAGGCAGAAAAGAGATGGCACATTGGAATTGGGTAACTTATGTGGAGCTTTATCAAGAGACTATTAGCAAAACCAGGAGTGGGGTTAATGTTTTCTCTAATCTACAGAAGACAGTGCAGTACTCCTAGATCATCAACTGTAGGGTACCCATTCCCACTCTGGGCCTGAGGGTGCAAGGGTGCTAGCATTACTAGAACCTGAGGAGGGTGGTTCTGTGAGTAAAGTAGCCCAGCTGGGATGACCCAGCTGGCTCTTGAGGGATCAGGATAATTACCACAATTTCATTCTCCTCCCACTCCTGATTTCACGCCAGTGTCTCCCATTGGTTAAACCTAATGTGAATCTGGAAGGAAGGGATTCTGTATGGGTGTAATCGATGTAGTCACCCACCCTGGTCTGAGAGCAAGTGGGAGAGAGTGGACAGTGAATCTGGAGAAATATGGAGGATACCCAGAGCAATGCTTAGCACTCTGCCTTGCATAGAGTAGAGACTCATAAAGTATTTTTAAAATATTAAATATCAATTAGTATTGACTTTCTAAATCAAGTACAGACTCACTGAGGGTTTCCTCAAACTGCACAGGCCAGTGCTGTGCCCAAAGTAAGCATTAAATAAGTATTTGGGGAAAGCCCAGATAGACAAAATAAAATCATTTTTTCCAAGCAAAAACAAGGCAACTTCTTCACAAACATGGATGAAGGCCAAGGTCAGTTTGTGGAATAGATTCAACATTCCGAGACAACGTCAAACACAATACTCTCCTCTCACTTGAACAATCTTCATGAATATTTTTGCAACTCATTTCCCTCAACTGTGGTCTCTAAATTCTCTTCGTTTACCTTAGAAGCTTGAGGTCCATAGGACGTATCAAGTTACACGCTCTTTATAATACTTATTGATTGATTAGATTGATTATCTTTTATATCACAACTATGCAATTGGGTCCATTGTTCTTCAATTCCACTATGTCATAAATACTACTAGGGTATTTAATGTGACTACAACATACACATGCACAGGGGTTACTTTTGGGTAAGTTTCTTTAGAAACCCCATATATGTGGCCAGAAAATACTGAATGGGCTATAACACCTGTGAAAATCAGAGAAGTCTTAGGATCTATTTTTTTCTCTGGGAGAATAAGTACTCAGAGGATTCAGAGCCTAACTGAGCTTAGATTCATGCTTTAAGTAATTTTCTAATTCTTATATCACCCATCTAATCCCACTTTTCCTCCCATTAAGCACACTGCCAAGAGTTGGCCATTATGAGAGATGACCAAGGCAGCTCATGGCCACAAACTTTTCCAGTAACTTGAGTAGGAGAGAGGAGCCAAGTTCAAGTCTACTTCATGACTCAACTGCATGACAGTTCAGTTGGAATGCTAAGGCTCCTCTTAGTTCATGCTATCTTCCTTATTAATGAACTACTAAAGAAGAGAGAAGATTTCAGAAGGTAAAGCTACACCTGTAGTCATTTTCTGAGTGTTGGTCAGTGGCAAAAGTAAAGGGGTTGCAAGCACATTTCACGGAAGAAGGACTTCCCTAGAGCTCTCCCATTGAGATGGCAGTCTTCCTAACACCTTCTTTCATAATCCCCTGTCCAGCAAAGGCTATTTGACTCTCACCAAAGCCAATGGGATCTAGCCACGCCTTTCCAGAAAAGAATCCAGCCTCTATGTTCTAAGAGTCAGGAAAACTATAAAGGAATGAATTTTGTCTTTGAACATTCAGGAATGCTCCCTCCCAACCATTCATGCACCTATGCCCCCACTGTTTCCTCTCCTATGTGGACACCTGCTCTCAGGAAGGCCAACCTGAGCTGAGATGTAAATAAATGAACAAGGGTTAATATGTGTGGGTACCTACAGCAGGAAAAGGAGCAATGTACAAAAGAGAAAGGCGAGATGTTTTTCAATGTAAGGAAAAAATTCTAGAAATAGAGCAGGCTGACTCAACTTTGTCTCTTTAGTTCATTGCCTGGTGTGTGGCTGCTATTGTCAGGATTTGTCAGGAAAACAGAAACCACTGTAGGTATTTTGAGCAGGAATGAATTTAATACAGGAAATTAGAAGCTCACCCTTCCTTCAGAAGCCTGATCAGCTAAGGTCAGGGAGGCCTCTGCTGGATTTTGGGAAGTCTGGAAGTACCGGAAATGCAGTGAAGCTGCCACCAAACATTTCAGCTGCTTTTGGCACAAAAGTAGATGATCTGCAGGAGGATGCTGGTTATACCTGATGGCCCTCTGCCAGCTGCCAGTGACCATGCTCTTGCCTGTAGCTGCTACCATAGACTGATGGCTTTTCCTTCTCTACTGCCTTCAAAATATCACAGAAATGCTTCTCACTGGGAAAATCTAAATGACATAAGAAGGGTAGGTTTGGTAGTGAGAGAAAGAGAAAACATCTGGCATACTGACAGAGAAGAGGGACTCAAACATTTTTCCTAAATTAATGAATGAGTAATTGAATGGAAGGAAGGAAGGAAGGATGGATGGATGGATGGATGGATGGATGGATGGATGGATGGATGGATGGA
>JAKSZT010053764.1:36314053-36355072 GCA_026826555.1 Tolypeutes matacus | reverse complement strand
GGATGGATGGATGGATGGATGGATGGATGGATGGATGGATGGATGGACAAATGATACTTTCTCCAAACTAGACCATAGAGTCAAGTATGAGGTGAGAACTAGACAGAGAGACTGGTCAGGCCCTTAAAAATTTTTTTCATTCTGGGTCTGTGGGTCTCTGTGCTTGAATTGATCACATTTTACTAGGCAAAAATCTTTCTTTTGCTTAACTCTGTGAAGTGAAGCTCTAATTCTGGAATTTAAGGCATTTTCTAATCTGTGCTGACAAGTTTTGAGGAGGCAATATATAGTCCTTCCAGAATTCCTAAACCTTGCCACCAAGGCTATCACCTTATTCTACCTACTAATAAAGAATACTCAAGTAACAAAGCAGGGCACACGTGTGTGTGAATATACACACATACACACACACACACATACCCTTTACACCATTTATACTTTATTGAGAGAATTGTCTTGATTTAGAAAGTTTTAATAAAAAATGGTTATCTCACATTAGACACAATTTTACTTTTGTTAGATGTAATTGTCATGGTTAATAAACCTCTATGCATACATATAATGGAAAGAATAGGGCAGAGAGACATGGGTTTCAATTGTCAATTATTCCAATGATTTCCTGAGTGACAATATATATCTTTTCACCTTTCATACAGTTATTTTCTTAATTTGAAAACTGAGGGCTTTGAAATGTATAATTTCTGATGCCACTGCAAAGCCTAAAAAAATCCACAATAACTTAATTGTCACCTGCATTAAAATAAACATGACCATAAGTCATAAGTGACATTGTCACCTCTCTTGGGTGGCTGTTTGTATGACTTCCCAATTCCTGCCTGACCACACATTCTACCACGTTTTGATTGTGTGGTTGGATTATAACCTAAGGTTGCTAAAGCCACCTTAAGTTCCTAGACAATTTTCTTGGCCCCTAAAGGTTTCTCGGTGATAAAATGTATTGCTTTGACCTTATTGAATGATCATAAATTTCTCTTTGTACACCTTCTCTCATCCACTGGGCTTGGGGTGACATCGAGTTATTATTATAACGGCATTAATATGATATCTGGCCAGAGTTCAGCAATATCTGAATACTGCCTTGGCTCAAGTCCTGCTCCTGTCGACAAGTTCCCTAAGGAAAACACAAAGACACGAAAGCAAAGTAACAATTTATTATTTGAGAGGCTTTGACCCCAAACACCAGTGAACTGGATCATCTGGAAGGCCCCTTTTACCTATGTTAAACAGACCTGAGTAACCTTGAAGCAAAGCACTCCTAGAGGATTGCTTCACCTATTTCACCCTAGTTTCAGATCTCACCACCATGTTAAATGGCTGATCCAAAATGCACCTTCTAGAGTCTTGAAACTTGAACTAGAGGCGGGGGGGGGGGGTGCGGGAAGCAGCAGAGAAAGTTTGCTCCTAATGCCTGGTATCAAGCTGACCTAGATTGTAGATAGGGCAGCAGTCTCAGTCCTGGGAGCAGTGTGGGAAGAAGAGGTCATGCCTAAGGCAGGAGAAAGAACCCTGGCTGAGACTGCTCCCCCCTCCCCACCCCACCCCCACCCCCACCCCCAGCCTCAGGAAAGAAGGGAGAGATGCCTTGTCAACGTGTGCTGAGCTTTTAAACACTTTGAAAGTTCCAAGCATAGAAAACTGCAGCCCTGGGCTGTCTTCATAATTTGTCGGGCCCTCCCTGAGGAAAATGAAAATGTCAGGTTCCAGCTGGAGGACAGGCAGTCCCTGAGGGATTGCAATTTATGCACAGAACACACTTGTTCAGTATCTGGTTTCCTGGATGGAAGGTAGCAGTAGTCACAGGGCAAGCTGGGGAGGGGAAGGCTGAGTGAGACTCAGAGCACAAGGGGGTGGGGTTGCAGGAAGCTGAGAACCCGACCCAGGGAGTGAGGAGGGGGCAGGGGTGGTACTGTGCAGGAGCCATGAGCCATAAGCCAAGGTTCCAAGCCCCAAGGGCATGCTCTATTGTCCCATCAGACTTTGCTCACAAAACAAACTCAAAGGTAAAATTATTAAGAATCTCAAGATGGCAATAGCTATTGCAGAACATTAAATCCCAAACACAGGGCCCTTATGAGTGAGGGGCCTTGTGCAGCTGTACTGGTCACATTCCCGTGATTCTGCAGCAGCCCATCAAGCTTTCCCAGGCCAGGTTAATGCGTCTTCCCTACCTAGGGATATAAAGTGTCTAGCAGGGTAGGGAGCAAAGTGTGGTGGTGGGAAATCTTGAGTTCTCTGTAGGCTACAAAAGGGATGGATAGCAAAGCTCCAAAGAGGAAAATTCTACCAGCCTGGCACTCTTTCGGGCTTCTCCCAGTGCAAGGATCTGGGCAACTGGTGACTCCCAAAGCCTGTCTTGATTCCTATTAGTAAGTCCCATTTACCCAGGAACAGATCTGTAGTACAACAAAAAGAATATGGACTTTGGAGGCAGGGAGACCTGCGTTGAAATCTGATTCTGGTCCAAGTGGGTGCAAACTATTTGATTTCTTTGAGCCTCGGTTTCCTCATACGGCAAATGCAGATATAATAATACCTCCCTTAGGGCTTTTGTAACAAAGTGCCTGACGCAGAGTCCAGCAGCATGGTTGTCTTGGCTGCTGTGTGGCAGCAGCCTCCATCAGCAGAGATTTCACATACAGGCTTTCAGCATCATTTCCCACAGCTGATGGCTCCTGTCAGAGGCTGATCTTATCCCAAATGACTCTCCAGAGCTTTCGGCAGCTGCATCGACAGAGGGGCCCAGCCAGGCCCAACAGCTCCCCTGCCTGTGGCTTCTGGAGTGCCCTGGTGCCTCCTGCTTCCCTGGAGAGCTCTAGGCAGACTGGAGAGAAGGCCCCAGAGTGGCATTAAGAGAGAAGGAAGTGTCTGTTCCACGATGGTGCCACACATCTGTCTCCTTAGGCTCCCTGGGCTGCGCTTTGGGGCAGGATCCAGGTCTCCTGAGTCTCATGACTGAGGTGAATTTCCAGTCTCCATAAGGCTCTTTTCCCAGTGGACAGAAACCAATTGTGCCCTTCTGACAGTGTCTGTACTCTGGATTTTAGGAGATTTGGGATTTGGCATAAGTCTCAAATCCCTGTTTGCATGAAGCCCCAAAGGGCTCAGGAGCATCTAAAGAAATAAAATGTATAGAAGAGCCTCTGGTATCCTGTTATTTCCCAAGATAGATGTGCAAATTCAACAGTTATATTCTTGAATGTACGTATATAAGTTTTTTCTCTACTTATCCCATCTCTACAGTCAGATTTCAAACCCCTGGACGTGCACAGGACCTCTCTGGCAGGTTTGCTGAGCTGGTCTGCTTGAGCCTGGCACAGCCTTCAGCAGGTGCCCTTGCACTAGCAACTCAGTGAAAGCAGCTGATCCAGCTTATACAGGTCAAGGCTGAAGAAGAATACACACTGTCACTTTACTGTCACACCCTTTGCGTTTATAAGAAGCTCTAGCATGATGGATTTGCCATTGGGCATTTGGATGTGGGCCTTTTAAACCAGAGCTTCTCAAACTTTAATGTGCGTAAGAGTCTCTTGGGGTTCCTGTTAAAACGTAATGTTCCATTAGGTCTAGGGGTGGGCCTGAAATTCTCCTTTTCTAATAAGCTCCCAGGTGGTATCAGTGCTGTTAGTCTGGGGACCGCAATTTGATTGACAAGGATTTAGACAATGCCCATTTTTCAGATGAAAAAATAGAGGTGTTG
The DNA here is from genome assembly GCA_026826555.1 of Tolypeutes matacus. Taxonomy (NCBI): domain Eukaryota; kingdom Metazoa; phylum Chordata; class Mammalia; order Cingulata; family Chlamyphoridae; genus Tolypeutes; species Tolypeutes matacus. The sequence goes on along the minus strand of JAKSZT010053764.1, from coordinate 36,351,354 downwards.
AGCACAAGGGTGCAGCCCTATTTCTAACTCCTTGTGCTGCGTTGTGCTTGCTGAGCTGCGGAGACCTTTAGAGGAGGTTTCTGGCCCCTTTTCTCTCCTTAGGGCTTTTGTAACAAAGTGCCTGACGCAGGCTCTGTTTTCTTTGGCTCTCCAGCTCTCACTTTGGAAACTCAGGGCCAAAAGTCGGCAATTTCATGACAGTCCCGCTGGAGCCCCATCAGAGTTCAGTGCGAGGTTAAATTTGCTCTGGCTGGGCTGCTGACAATCGCTTTTGGGTGCTCAAACTCCCAGACTTGAAGAGGGAAATGTAATATCTCCCTGTGGAAGCACTTTTATTGAGGTTCATGAATAAGAAAGCATGCAGTTTGCTGCATCTAATTCCAGCTCCTCTCCTGCCGGGTGGCATGCCTGCAAGGCAGGGGCTCTCCTGGTTAGGTGATATGGCAAATGGGACAGGAGTTAGGAAAAAAAACTGGAACTTGTCAAAGGAGAGAGCTCCTTAAAACAGCGTAAATGGCTACACTGAGCCAGTGCTTCCATTGATATTATCTAGGGTTTTTAAATGAAGAGATTGTTTCTAAAAGAAACATAGTCAAATGTCTCCCTCTCTCCCGCCTCCTTTTCTGGTCCCTACCGATAAATACACTTTTCATAAAGATATAGTTGGTACAGAAAGATCAGGAAGGTATGCATCTATTTAATTTTGAAGTTTCTTTCTAACATTCACATCAAGCAAATAATATAGATAGCAGTAAGATAGGTGAGTTACTTAACAAGGCAACACAATTGAAGATATTTCCCTGTGATTGTTTTAATAAAACTCTGGAACTTTTAGTTGCTGGAGGGAATTTTTCCCCTATCAGGAGAAACAATTATTGGCCCTGTGTGTTTAATAGAGTCTGTGGAGATTTTACCTCCAGGGAGCCCCAGGAGAAAGCACCTTTTCAAAATGTGCGGCTGAAGCAGTTTGCAAAGATGCAGTGATTCAGTACTAAATTAAAAAATAGTTATTCCAATGTTCTATTTAAATAAACTTTAGTATAAGAAATGTTAATGCCTATTCGTTCCACCATTTAACTCAGGGCTTCTAATTCTAATCCATACTATAGCCCAAAATAAGTGTGTAGGGATAGCAAAGGGATAGAGAAAAATTAAAATTAGTCACCAATATTTAAAAAATGTATCCTCCTTCTCCTTACCACACATACAAATGTGATGCCTGATTCTTATATTCCCAAACAGTTAAAATTATTTGCCTTCTATCTCTTCTTAGCTCAGTTTCCAGCTGAGATTCACCAATATAACCCCTGGAAAGAGCTTCCTTTTCTGTGTGGAACAAATCTTTACAAAATAAATAAAAGGAGGACATATATTTTCACAGCACCCTAACAGGTACTTTGGGGTCCATACATCTTGCCTATTTCAGACCCTCTGTTTGAGTGGTGGTCTTTTTCCAACAATAATTTCTAATCAATGTACACTTTACTGGAATAGAAAAAAAATTTACATTGACCGGACAACCACAAAAAGAATTATATGGTGTTTTTTGCTACCTGTGAGTAAATAAATATGTGTTTGGCATTCCTGGATATCTGACGCATTAAGTGAGCCAAAACAACCATTCATTCTGCTTTTTCTCCGGTTTAAATAAATTCTAGGAACCTATTATAGCACTCAAGGGTGAGTGCTTCTGCGGTTTAAGCTGCAGGAAATATCACTGTGTAGTATAAAGTACAGCAAATGAGACGTCAGGAGATGGGGCTCCTGTCCTGCTCTACCACTGACAAGCGATATGACCTTAGGCAAGTCTCTTTGTCTTTCTCAACTTCAGTTTTCTCATCTGCAAAGAAAGAAATTTCATTCCTTCATTTATTCATTAACTCAACAAATATGTTTTGAGCTCCCGTTGCACCAAACGCACTCGTGTGCTTGGGATGCTTTGGTGAACAGAAAAAGGAAAAGTGTCAGGTCCTCAATGGCTAATGGGATGAGTTCACTCCATGAGACATCAGGATTGGCCACCCTGAGGCAAAAACCTGGGAATCGGAGATCAGTGTGTGAGTCCCAAGCCCCTTTCCCCAGTGCAGTGAGCTCACATGGACCTCTCTTAACCCTACACTCAGCCACCATCTTTGGAGGCAAAAGAAGACAAACAGTTACCTGAAAAACTAAATTTATCCCCACAGAGACTAAAGAAAACAAAAGATAATATTTAAACCAGAAGACAAACTGATATCAATAGTTGGCAAGTTAAAGTACTCCAGCACCCTACTACCAGGTGACACTGGGAACTTATGAAGAAGATAGAATCAATTCTAGAAATAACTCAGAACTTCTGGTCCACCAAGGTGATGGTAGCACAACATTCTGAATATAATTAATAGCACTGAATTATGTATTTAAATGTACCTAAAAGGAGAAATTTTAGGTTGTATATATGTTACTAGAATTTAAAATAAAACAAAACACCTTAGCACTGTACAATACAGATGATGAAGCCTAATGTAAGCCATGAACTTAGTAGTACAATTATAATAATATTCTTTCATCAATTGTAACAAATGTACCACATTAATTACAAGGTGTTAATAATAGGGGGTGGTATATGGGAATTCTGTATTTCTGCATGATTTTACTGTAAAACTACAACTTCTCTAATAAAAAAAGAAAGAACTCAATTGTTCTCTATACATCTGAATTACAAACATTGCATTTTTAAATTTGCTATTTCTCCTGCCACATCTTAAAGGCACCTAAAATTCAACATTTCTAAAACAGAAATCATGGAAATTTCCCTTCCACAAACCTGGGTCTTTTCCATTATTTTCTATACCAGTGGCACCACCAGATGGAAAATCCAAAAACATATGTTATTTTGCCTTTCATAGTAAACTCATCACCAAGTTATGTTGAGTTTACTTACTAAATATCTCTTGGATCATTTCATTTTATCTCTCCCTATATCACCACCATATTCTCTCTTGTAGCAATTCTGTGGAATCTCCCTCTCTTTTCCAAACCGCAGTCAGAGTGGGTATTGAAATGCAAATGTGAGCAGATTACCACTTAACACCTTCCCATTTGTCTTAGACTAAGGATTATTAAATATGCAATGTGGTTCATAAAGCCTTTCTCTGTCTGTCTCCTGCCTAGCTTTCCAGAATTCTTCCTACTCCTCCTTCCTCTCTGTACTCACACTTCCTTCAGTCTCTCCACTGGATTCTACTCCCTCATGCAACATTCTTATGCCTCACTTTGAAACTTCCCCACCCTACCCCTTTTTCACCCTTCCTTAAAATCCCAGTTTCCCCAGAAAAGTCTCCCTAATCCCCAGGCCAGGTCAGACTTCCTGGACTAGGCACTATATACACCGTATACTTCCTTTCATAGCAATTGTTTCCACTTTAATTATACATCCCCAAACTGGGAAAAAGAGGGGCTACTTCTGACTTTGTGCACAGTTGCATCCCTGGTCCAAGGCAGATTCTCTATAAATATAGAATAAATGAATGGAGCTATTCTCTTTCTAGTTGATGGACTTTTTCTGAGGTTGTTTCTCCCACCTTTCTGGTATAAGATTGATTTTGGAAAATCCTAGCTAGATTCTTTTTTTCCTCTCCAATTACTGCTCATGGTAAATGAGGCCCACAATAAGAAATAGGAAAATGATGATTAGACTACTGCCTCTGCCTTTCCATAAATCGTAGGGGGTAACTTTTAAAAATGTAGCTTTTCCTCTGTTAATAACTAGGCAAGAAAAGATGCAATATGTTCGAAAGGAATTTGTTTGCAAGATTTTCAAGGAGGCTGACTGGAGCTGAAATTAAGGCAAAAGAGTTTAGAATCTAACTCCTTCACACCAAAGGAACTTTTCTTGTCTTTTTGCAACCCTCTTTTAATTGCTTCCTTCTAAGGTTACAGTAATTTTCTCTTATATTATCCAGCTCTTGTACTCAACACTGAAATGGGAATAATACTTATTCTAATCTTGGTAAATAATGTTCAGGCAATATTTCCCAGTTCTACACATTGTGTTAGGTTCACACAGGAGAACTGCATGGTTGGGTAACTCCAGTCCTACCAACAATGGAAGCTAGTGGGGAACTTACAATTCTTTTTTTGGACAGGTCCTAATTTAAATTTGTATAAATAAGTTGTAGCCCCACCTTTTGCTTTTAAGTTGGTTTAGGCTGTGCAGGCATATAATTATTGGAGGTTTGAGTTCGAGTCTCACTCACAAGAGACCTAATTTCAACTTATGGGAGGCAATAACAGCACTATTCCAACTGCACCCTTCCTGCCTCATTGACTTTATTTCCATAAGAAAAGGTGTTCCATGCCCCAGCGATGGCCACAAGATGGGGGAGTCTTGGACTTCTCATTGAGGTAGGCTGTTTTTGCAATAGCAACAACAGGACGTTAGACAGCGAAATATTCCCGAGTTTTAAGTCTCTGCAGCTGCTTGAAATCTTTGCCACTCTCCACCTCCGAAGAACTGCCTCTGCTATGGAGTACATTCTCTGGGTGCTCTGGATCAATAGAGGACAGACAGAAGTAGAGGCAGAAGTCCTAGGTCAAACTTGCCCCAAGGCCCCAGGGCCCCTGACTGAATGCTTGTGTGTGGAAATGTCTATGCTCACAATTGAAAAACAGGCAAGCCCATGAACAAGCCACAGGATTTTCTAGAAAGGTGACAATCTTTAAATTGATTTCACCACTTCCAATACCAACTTACGTGGGATATTCAGAGTACACTAGTGGTAACAACTTATAATGGCCGTTGATACCATTCCTTTGTAATGAGCTTATCTTCCCTAAGTTCCTTCAGACCACAAGAAGAAATATCAAAGTATCCTGCTATACCCACCTAAAGTTTTATAATTATGTCTAAGCTTAAGTCAGCTTGTGTTAAGAAAGCCATGGCTGAAAGATGACATGCAAAGACTGTGGATCACTTACTTGGGCAGCTTCATAGAGGGAAGACTTCAAAGTTATGCTAATTAGAGATATTATGGCCTTAAGATAAAAGCTTTCTAATGAGCTAATTTTGTAGACATAGAGCACTTCAATGTCCAATCAGTCTGCACTCAGGCTGCATATACTTGTTTCTACATCAGCACCTCTTTTATATGTTTTTTTAAAATACTAAAACATATGTCCTGACTAGCAATGAAAGCTATTTTACCAAAAGTATAAATGAGAGAGAAAGCATTTAGCAAATCTAGATATAGTCTTTCCTTTTTGAAAACAGAATAAAGTTTGAGGCAAACAACTCAAATTCGTAACTGGTAAAACTCATTCACTCTTTCCCCCATTCAAGCATTTACTGATATTCTATTGTGTAAAAATTATGGTAGTAGCACGAGGAGCTGCTTGCACTACCCAAGTAGCATAAAACTTTCAAGCTCTCAAGGTCCAAGTGGACATAGTCCCAGTCCACACTAGAAGAGAGCCTGAGGATGATGCAGTGAGAAAGGAGGGAAACCAGGAGGTATTAGTTGGAAGGCCTGAGCTGAATGGGGGAGCTGCTGAGCAGGTAAAACTGCTCTGCTCATGGAGCTGAGGAAGGGTTCGCCAAATGGAGATGGACAAAGATAAAAATGTATCTCTAATCACAACTAGGAAAGATTGGAAGGGTGGATAGAAAAGGAGCAAGGACTAAAGAAAGGTGGGGATAGACTGAGGTTGCTAAAGGGAAATCTGTTTCCAGATGGTATAAAAAGAATTTTAAATATCACAAGACAAAAAAATAAATAAATAAATAAAACAAAACAAAACCAAAAAAAAAAAAAAAAACTGCTTTTGGATATAGTTCTCAGACCACATGGTGAATTGGATGAAAATGGAAACGTGTGTCTTTTTCAACAGTGATTCTCTAAACTTAGTCCAGGTTTATGACACAGAATTGGTTGAAGGAGAGTCCAGGGACCCTAAAATGCAATCTGGATAAGAGGCAATCCCTCTGGAATGTATTTATAAGATCATTTTGTGTTTAATGCTTACTTCTTAACATCTTTGAGGAACTCTGACTCTATAATTTCTAAAGGTGAAAAAAGTAACACTGCTGGAAAGGAGCATATGGGGAGAGAATTTTGATTATGCTTTCTTCAAATAAGAAAGTGGTTCACCTGCAACATTTTGGACTTGTGAAATTTTAGTTGGTTCTTGTAATGTCATGAAAGCGGAAACTGCAACAGATGAAGCAGGGCAGGTTTTAGCCTTGATTGAGAAATTAAAATCAAGGTATTCCAAAAAGGAATTTGGACCAATTCCAAAAATGCAAGAAAAAGAGGGAGGAAGGGAGGAAGGGACAGAGGGAAGACAAGAGGAAGAGAGTGAAAGGGGAAGGGAAAAAGGGAAAAAAAATGATTTTTTAAGTATATTTAGGATCTATGTGTCTAGAAACAAGCCCTTGCCTGTGTTTGTTGTTATTTTTCAGGTTTAGGAAGTCCAAACTGTTTTTGATTGTTGCTCTGGGGTCATAAAGATATTTTCAACTGTTCTCACTCTGGGGTAGAAGTGGCATGGATAGGGAGGGATAGAGTGGGAGAGGTGGTGACAAGAAGTGTAGGTAAAGTGGAAGAGAACAACCACAACAGCTCATGACCTGCTTTGGGTTCAGTCCAGGCATTAAGTTTAAGCTTATCTCTAAAAGCAAAGATTTACTGAGGACAGAAGCTGAAATCTCTTTCTGAAGGAAAAATGCCCATGAGATCCATTTGTTGCCTACACTTTCCAGCTTTATGAGCCTGTATAAAGAGTAAATCACTTTGAAAATAGTATGCAATCATTTATTCTCTCACATGATAACTGTTCTCAAAGAATTTGCTTTCTGGAAATGCAGACAGCAAGGAAAGAGATAACTTCAATATACTATGATGATGATGATGAAGATGATGATGATGACGACAAGATGCCTTGGACCATATGGAGATGGAGTGTGGAGAGGGAGATCATTTACATCACCTGGGAGGGCACAGAAGATTTCTTGAAGCAAATGTAATTTGAGTGGCATTTAGAAAGAAGAATAGGTGTTTGACCAAAGTGAACAAAGGGTGGTTTGAACTTGTAGGTACACCAGAAAAACATGTACTTAAATTGAATTCATTCCTGTGGGTGTAAACCCACTGTAAGTAGTATCTTTTGATGAGACTACTTTAGTAAAGGTGCGACCCATCACATTCAAGATTGGACATTATAAATTATTATTACTGGGGTCCTTTATAAATGGAATGAATACAGAGAGGGAGCAAAAGCCACAGAAGCAAGAAACTACACTCAATGAAACCCCCAAGAGAAGGGAGAGACCAGCAGACACTACCATGTGCCTTGCTATGAGACAGAGGAAACAAGGATTGCTGGCAGCCAGTCTTCAGGAAGGAAGCATTGCCTTGATGATGATTGATTTGGACATTTTCTTGGCTTCAAAACTGTAAAAGAACATATTTCCATTGCTTAAGGAGAACCATTTCATGATATTGCTTTGAGCAGCCTAGGAAACTAAAACAGAGGCCTATAAAGTGTAGGGTATTCAGAAAGTTATAGGTTGTTAAAAAATGGGAGAATGGGAGAGAGGTGATGACAAGAGATGCAGGTAGAAAGACAGGTGGGGGCCATATTATGAAAATGATGATAGGAGTTTAGGTTTTAACCCATAGGTGATAGGAAGATATGGAAATGCTTTTAGGAGGAGATTGACATGTACAAATTTTCAGCTTTGGAACATTTTTTAGCAATGAGTTTGTCAGAGTCAATAGTTCTCCCATATTGATTAGTCTGGATAAGATATTCCAGTAGCCTTTGAGCTCGCCTTCAATATGTCAGATGTTTCAAGCTTTTCTTCAAAGTTTCTTAACACCCTGAATGACTTCTAGGACCTCTAATTCTTGCCCTTTAGAAAACTACTAGCCCTGGTCTCCTTGGTTAAGTAAAGTAAATAGATATTGATCTCCAGAGGAAAAGAAATAGGAACCACTGGAAAAAAACATGTATTTTATATATTTACCTACTGGTAAAGAAGGACTACTTAGGGGACCTTGCATTTTTCTGATTGCACCATTAGGAGTGCTCTGGATTTCGATAAATTAGTTATAGGAAACCTAGCCTAGGTCTCATTTAATGACGAGAAAGAAGGTGACCTATTGTTCTTTATAAAGAACAATTCATCTTTATAAAAATCATCTTACTGGCAAGTTCCTGGAATATGTTTTTGTTGCATGAAGTACACATAATTGGTCAAGAAGGAAGTTAAATCAAGAATGTCAGCTCTTCTTATATGAGATTTACTTTCAGGTCAATGAGATTCCCAGGCCCAAGCAATAGTATTCATGAAACTGTATGAGAAGTACAACTACCTTGTGGTTCTCCACCTGAAGTTATATCATGGGGCTATAGCTGCCCTGTTCATGACTTTTAAGAGTGGGGAGCCAAGTGATTTGAGGATTACAGAAGAAAGCCACTCTACTCATGAGAGGAGGAAATCAAGTATGACAGCTAGGTATAAGTATTCTTAAAAACAGGCTCGCATGATTTGTGTGGAAGTTATGAAGAGCTGTTAGTGCTGTCTAGTGTTTTTCAATCTCTCTGGGTGAAGTGTAAAAACTTCTTCATCTCTAGGATGAGTGCAGGTCTTCCTACATTATTACATCTTAGTTAATTTGGAAATTGTGCATCTTCTTCCAGGGAGATCTAAGATTGCTTTTTCCTTTACAACTTTATGGTTCTTGAGCTTTGGAGTTGGGTCTAAAAAGTGGCAAAGTGAAAAAATCATCAGTCTAGGGATCAGAAAACCAATTTCAGTTCTGGTTGTGTCACCCACAAGTGGTCTCATGGGGCCATTGGGTCTCAATTGAACCACGGGATTCTGATTTTTTAAATTGAGACATTACTTAACACTCTTGTTAGATTGCTTCTTTCAGACGATGCTGTGTAGATTCAGAGGTAATGTACAAGCAGCAACCTAATATTTTAATCGAGCTATATAAATAAAAGCATCTGTACTAGTGATGGCCAAAGAGAGCCCTGTTAAGACAATGTCTGTTTAGGAAAGGAAATGAGGCCAAGAAGTTGATATTAATGATCTTTGAGGGTCTCTGAATGGTAAAAGGGATGAGAAATTGGAAGGTTTGAATTTTCCTCTTAAGAACTGATATTTTGGCAGGAGACAGTTGACAGGTTTCCCAAATCAATGAAAGCACAAGTCTGATGTGGTAATAGGAGGCAATTTTATAGATTGGTCTCGAATTTCAACTATTCACAAAGGAAGTGCTTAAAAATACTGCAGCACAGAGGCTCCTGTCTGAAGTTCCACATTAGATTGAACACTGCTTCCCTCCTGGTGATCAGTATCTGGTTGGCCCAGGTGACAGCAACCATAACTGTTCCCTAATGTCTGGAGCCAGAACATAAGCACGATGACATCAGAATAGGTGAGAAGGTTCATGTAGGATAACTGGGGAGAGAAGCCAGATAATATAAAGCCCATTAAATTCCCCATAAACAAAATAGAACAAATGATCTTCTTGCCAAAAAAGCTCCCTCTTTTCACTTTCCTTCTAGGCAATTACTTCTGACTCCTCCATCTCCCTCCCTTGTTCCATCATCCAAACAGTTGTTAAGTCCTAGATAATTTTTCCTGCAGATGCTTTTTGCATTCTTCCCAAGAAAGAGAGAGGACACAAAGACCCCCTAGGACTCATAGAACTATTGACTACCATCCAGACGTGAGCTCCACCAGACACAGATATCACAGAAGTCCAGCTTCTGTTGGTCTGTGAGGAGTTCAGCAGACCACTGAACTAAGCTTGGAGACCACTCCTAATTTTTTTTTCCTTTCAGAACCCCTTCTTGCCATCCTGGCAATAGGTGCCTTGCAAAGATCTTTTCAGCACCCCCTTTTCTCTTATTTCACAAGAATATCCTCCTCAGTTCACATCAGCTCCCCACTTGACTTAATGAGCTCAGACTCTCCACCAACAAAATAAAGCCCTTTCATCTTTGTCTGTTGACTTTTCCCCAGATCTGTGGCAGTTTTGATCACAGAAATGGTACTGGCCATAGCTCCTGCTAATCACAATCACTCTTTCTTCAAAGGCCTAGCTTCTTGGCTTCCTCATCCTTTCACCTTCCCTAGGCCCATCACCAAATACTATGTTTTGTTTTCTCTGCAGAAAAATTGGGATTGGGATTTGGATAGTAATATTACAAATAACCAACAATATAACTGTTATAAGTGTTTCACCAGCATTTGAAAAGTTAAAAATTAGGATATGTGGCTTCTAATTACACCGATAATAATAACTAAAACAAAAATCTATATGGTTGGCTCCAAGTGCTATCACTGTAACCTGCATAACCTTCTCCTCAAGTCCCTTCTGTCCCAGGGAAGTACCTGGGAGAGTCATAATCACTTCGAGGGCATGTCCTCATTGCTGCCTCAGACACTACAGGCTGAGCATCTCTGTTTCCAGACCCTGTCCAGGAGTCTCTTTGCCCTGTGATTCCTAGTTTCCATCCACTGTATGCCCAGGACACTTCCACCCCCAGCTGGCCTCCAGCTCTTCCTTAACTCCCCACAGGCTGGAGGCCACTCTCCAGAGAGAGGTGGGAGACCAAGCCTTGTGGCAATCAAAACCAAGCTGTAGGGTAAGGTCATAATTCAAAAGTTGGTTCCCTGCTCACCCATTATGGGCATCCCCTCTACTTCGGTCTCCCTACCCGTAAAGTGGATAAAGCCATACCCATCCTACAGTATTTTATTCGAATTTAATGAGATATGTCTGTAAAGGTTTTAACACAGAACACAACACATGCAAAGGCCATGAATGATGACTGATATGGTCATGGGGGGCGGGGCATGGTTACCAGCACTGAGTCTGCAGTCACACTCTCTGCTTTTGAATCCTGGCTCTACAGCATATCAGTTGTGTGATCTTGGGCAAGTTACTCAATAATTTTGTGCCTCTTCTCAACTGAACAATTGGAATGATGATGATGATGATGATGATAATGATAAAACCCATCCCATTAGGTTTTTATGGAAATTAAGAGAGCAAATACATGTAAAGTGCTTGGAAGAGTACTTGACACATACAGGAAATGTTGTATATGCGTTAGCTTTCCTTGTTATTATTGTTGTTGTCATGGAGGTTGTTATTCCAACAGGCAGTAGAGGGCTCAGATACTGCTCTTACCCAGCCTGCAAACACTTGTTCTGCTCTGAATCAAATGTTCTCCATCCTGCCCTCCTAACCTACTTCACCACCTCTCGCCCAAAACCTGAGAATGACACAGGGAGCCTAAAACCACTCATCTTTCCACTCCTAAGAAGTAAAATACCTAAAAGTGACAATAGATATTCTCTACCCACCCTACCCCCAAACACAGGGCCACCCTCCTTGGGACTAAGGTGGAATGCTGCAGGGACTTACTTTAGCATTTCTTCCTCTGGCAGGGACCCCCAACGCTCAAAGACCGAGGATCACCTTCATCCCATAATTTGTTTTCATTCCAGCCAGGCAACTGGATTGCTATCGCCTATCGAACTCTTGCCTTTCTACCTAACTACATAAACTGAAGATAAGGAATGTGGCTCCAGTTTCTCTTAAAAATACTGCTAAGCTTCCCATATTTTCCAGTTTTGACAAGTAGTCTAATCACTTCTAAGGAATACTTTAGGTCACTGAAATCTAGAGTGGACACAGTGCCCCGGAACGGATGCTGATTGCATAGCTAGCTTTTCTTTCCCCTAGTTCCCATTTAAAGCTTTGATGTTGCATGGACAGAGCTTCTTTCACATGTAAAAGAATATTTAGATATTTAAGTTTAAAGAAAGAGCATTAAACTTAAATATCTAAATGCTAGAAGAGCTGGAAATTCAACCTAATTAAAATGGCTGAAAGCAAGTCACAATTAAACAGCGAGAGAATTATGGAAGAGTAAATATTTACACTCACATTGTACACTTATTAGGGTTTACAAAGAAAAGCTTCTCATCTGCGCAGCTTTCCTTTGTAATGATATTGTTATGAGGCAATAAATGTGGTTATAGTTAATAACAGATGTTAAATGGCATAATTCATCCAGAAACCTCACTAATTACTGCAGAAGCGCAAGACAAATGCACAGCATCATATGGGAGGTATTTCTTATCTGTTAGTTTGTAAACTGAAAAAAAAAAAAAAAAAAAAAAAGAAAGGTCACTTGCAGAAACAGAAATGCTTAGAGAAAAGCCTGCGCTATTTAAATGAAAAATTTAAACACTCTGAAATTACAAAAGGCTTCCCCTTCCAGAGCTTTCATGCTACATTCAGAGAAAACAAATTGGCATAAATGAGTTTGAGTTAACTTGGCCACTCTAGTGGTAATCATTTTCTAAATTAGTTTAGGGAGAATGTTCCGTACTTTAAACTGCATTACTTATCATCTTTAAAATATGCTTACCATCAAATATTTCATTTTCCTGCAGCCCAATCAGTCTCTCTTTACCTGGGCATTGGGGTAAATGGTGGGGGGTGGCGGGGTGGAGCTTGGGTATAATATCACCTACAGTAATTCTATTTTTTACAGATGACATAGAGAAAAGGTGGGAAATGCAACAACTTAAAAGAACTTTTCATAATAAAATTTGCAAAAGTGGACTGGAAAAATTAAAATTGAGAGGCATCTGTTTTCCTCAAAAACTTAAAACCTTGATAATCAGATAATCACTGTGAAACTCCCTACCCTCTTAGCATAGGCAATTTTCATGTGACTCTGTAATGTTGTTCAGTTGTTTCCTCCACTCCCATGTTGTCTTAATAGTGGTGCGCTTTGAAACACTTGTGGTTGATTTGCACCATGTTTTACCAAGCTTTACTTCTTGGATTTAATTTCTATTGGTCTTCAAAACCAAAGAGCTTGCTTTATATTTTGATTCCAATGAAAGTCAGGATGCTGAAGTGTAAAAACCAACATTTTCCAAGGTTTTGGTTTTACAAAGACATGAGTGCACATGCATACAAATACCATGAGAGAGAGAAGGGAAGGGGAATGGGAGGTAGAAACAGAGAAGGAGGGGCAGAGAAATAGTGAGGGAGGCAGCGAGAGCAAAAGGAAGACAAACACTGCCTTAGTTTCTTATCATACCAGACCTCTATTGCTTCACAATATTAGATTGTTCCTTCCTTTTTATCGGGGAAAGCCTGGTGGCCAAGTGATTTTTTTAAATGCCTTTCAGTGAAACAACCTTAAGTCTCCTTTTAAAAAAAAATTCTCTGGAGAATAACCTTCTCAATCAAATGGAAACTAGATGATAAAAACCCATGATAGGGAAGCGGCTGTGGCTCAATCAGTAGGGCTCCCGTTTACCATATGGGAGGCCCCGGGTTCGGTTCCCGGGGCCTCCTGGTGAAGGCAAGCCCGCCCGCATGGCGTGGTTAGCTGACCCAGCGAGCACAAGCAGCAAGGGGGGGATAAATGAATAAATAAATAAAATCTTTAAAAAAAAATCCATGGATATCCCTCAATATAATCATTGGAGTCAAGGAAGAATTTATTCCCCCTCTATATTATCTATTGGAAAAATTTTGAAAGAAATCTGCGCAGGCAAAATGCAGGATAAGGACAGAGCGGCGGCCAAGATGGCGTTGGTGTAGGAGGGCGCACACTGCAAGCTCCCAGAGCAAGGCGGATTGGGGACGGGGTCCTGCCCGGGGGTCTGTGCTGTGCACATGTGTAGTGAGAGGCTTGGCACATCTATCTGCGCGGATCGGCGGCGTGGACCGAACGGTGGAGATTCGTGAGTTTTGAGGTTGCCGGTGGAGGTTGGCACAGGCGGCTGAGCCCCGCGGTTACGGAAAAAAAAGTAAAACGGCCATTTGAAGCCGCGGGCGGGGCGAAAAAGTTTTATTTTCTGGGGATCTGGCTGCCTGGCGCCCCTTGGGACTTGTGTGAACAGAGCAGGCGAGCTGCTCAACACCCAGTGAACCGGAGGGGGAATTTTGGTCGGGCAGCATGGCTGATTTCCCTGGCCGCCCAGGGATAGGACCCAGGCCGCTGCGGACCCAGGAGGAAGGGACACTTCCCAGAAGAGGGAGGGTTCGGTTGGAAGACAGGGAAGGGTATTTTATATTTTTAGACATTGATCTGGCTGCCTGCACCGCCCCATAGCTTTGGGGAGCAGATAAGCTGACCTGAAGCAGCATTAGGCTGGGAGCAGACGCGAATCTGCACTCAAACTGATTTACTGAGCAGCCCGGTGACGCTGGAGCTCGGCGCCAGAAGGGGCGGAATCCGCTGTCTTTAGCACTCCTCACTGACTAACATCAGAGCTTCAGCTAACCTGGGGAGTCCGGAAAGTGGGACGTGATTGATTAATTTCCAAAGGCCCAGCTAGGGTCCCTTCCATAAGGGGGTTGGTCTAGAGGAGGAATTATTTTGGGTCCTGCATTTGGCTAAAAAAAAAAAAAAAGTGAGGTCACCTCAACAAATGAAAAATAAATTCTTTTTAATTTAGTTTAATAGCTAAAAGCTGCTTCAGGACCTGCATATAGAACCCTGTGGAGAAATTCATTGATAAACACAAGTAGGCAGGAAGGATCCACGTGGACCCTAGGGGAATCATTGACCCCCCTTAGCTCTGTTTGACTGCTTGCCTGTGTGGATCTTTGGTTTCTCTCTGTTACTTTCTGGTCTATTGCTATTATTCCCGTTTTCCTCTCCCCTTCCTTTTTCCTTCTATTTTTTTTTTTTTTAAATAGGTGCTGCCAGCTGGTCGCTTATTTGCTGGACTTCTTATTCAGTAATTTCCCACTCGATGTATATATATTAATTCTGTATTACAAACTATCGCTTATCCTTCCTGCATCTTTCTGCCTTCTGTTTTCTGTTGAGGCTCTTTGAGACATTTTTTCATAGGCCCACAACTTAAGGGTGTCAATTTCTATCCCATCTATTTTGTTTTCTTATTCTTCTTTTTTCTTTTTTTTATTAGTATTAACTTTTTCCTTTCAGACCTTTCTCTACTATTTCTCTCCCTCCTCATAATTCTAGCCTTCTAAATCACTATATATATATATTCCTCCATTTATTTTCCCAGTCCATTGTAGGAACTCCATATTTTTTCCTAGTACTCTACACTGCCTACACAAGTTAAATATTCATCTCATTAAGTCTCATTTTGCCCCTCTTCTAACTTTTATCAATATTTCTATTATCCTTCTGCCTTCCTTACATCTTTTGATTCCTCTGGCCCTAACCTTTTGCCTTCAAGGGAACATAGAAAGAAGCAAGGAAATAAAATAAGAAGAAAAACTGCCAAAGAGAAAACTTAATTCACATGCAGAAGCAACAGCTAAATAAAATTCCAGAGCATAGAGAAAAGCTAATCAACTGAACAAACCCATCAAGATAATATGATGACCAGAGGGCAACAGAAAAATACAAATGACTCTGAGAAACTGGAAAACATGGACCAGTCCAGTGCACAAAATAAAAACCAGGAAGCAATGCAGTACATCGAACAACTAATCAAAGCTATCCAAACAAATATCATGGACCAACTTAAAGAACTGAAGGAAGAGATTAAGGATATAAAGAAGACACTGGGAGAACATACTGAAGAAATAGCTAACACACCTAAAAAGGTAATGGATATGATGGCGAACAAACACACAAGTCAAGAAATGAAAAAGACGCTGGACTCACATGGCAGCAGAATTGAACAGGCAGAGGAAAGAATTAGTGATATGGAAGACAATACAGTTGAAATCAAAGAGATTGTAGAAAAGATAGACAAAAAGATAGAAAAAATCCAGTATGGTCTCAGGGAATTAACCGATAATGCAAGACGCACAAACATACGCATTATGGGCATCCCAGAAGGAGAAGAGAAGGGAAAGGGAACAGAAGGAGTGTTGAAGGAAGTTATGGCTGAAAACTTCCCAACTCTATTGAGAGAGATGGATGTGCAGATCCAGGAAGCACAGCGCACCCCAAATAGTATAAATCCCAACAGGCCAACTCCAAGACATATACTTGTCAAACTGTCCAATGCTCAAGACAAAGAGAAAATACTCAAGGCAGCAAGAGAAAAGAGAACCATCACATACAAGGGAAGCACAATAAGATTAAGTGCTGATTTCTCAGCTGAAACCATGGAGGCAAGAAGACAGTGGTATGACATAGTCAAAACACTAAAAGAAAAAAACTTCCAGCCACGAATTCTCTATCCAGCAAAATTGGCATTCAAAAATGATGGAGAGTTCAAAATATTCACAGATAAACAGCAATTAAGAGAGTATGTCAAGAAGAAACCAGCACTTCAAGAAATACTAAAGGAATCTCTACAAGTTGAAAGGAAAAAACAAAGGAGAGAGAGATGGAGGAGAGTTTAAAAACAACTGAAAACTCAAAAAGAGAAACAAAACAACATATGACATACATTAACCGAAAGAAAAAATGACTGAAGTAAGAAATTTGTTACGAGTAATAACACTGAATGTTAATGGATTAAATTCACCAATCAAAAGACACAGATTGGCAGAATGGATAAGAAAATATGATCCATCTATATGCTGTCTACAAGAAACCCACCTTTGGCCCAGGGATTCAAGGAGACTGAAAGTGAATGGCTGGAAAACCATTTTACAAGCTAACAATAGCCAAAAAAGGGCAGGAGTAGCTATTCTAATATCAGACAAAATAGACTTTAAATGCAAAACTATTGTAAGAGACAAAGATGGACACTACATATTAGTAAAAGGAGTAATCTCTCAAGAAGAGAGAACAATCATCAACATTTACACACCTAATGGAGGTGCCTCAAAATATGTGCGGCAAACTCTGGAAAAACTAAGAGGAGAAATAAATTCCTCTACAATTATAGCAGGGGACTTCAACACACCACTATCATCATTAGACAGAACATCTAGGCAGAGAATTAATAAAGAAACTAAGGCACTCAACAATATATTAGAAGATTTGGACTTAATAGACATATACAGAACACTACACCCAAATACAGCGGGATTTACATTCTTCTCCAGTGCACATGAAACATACTCCAAAATAGACCACATGCTAGGCCAAAAAACAACACTGAATGAATTCAGAAAGATTGAGATTATACAAAGTAATTTCTCTGACCACAACGGAATGAAGTTGGAAATCAATAAGGGCCAGAGAAACAGGTTAGGCACAAGGATATGGAAGTTAAACAACACACTCTTAGACAAACAGTGGGTCAAAGAGGAAATTTCAAAAGAAATCAGTAACTACCTTGAAACTAATGAAAAAAACAACACAACATATCAAAACCTATGGGATGCAGCAAAAGCAGTCCTGAGAGGGAAGTTCATAGCCATAAATTCATATATTAAAAAAGAAGAAAGAGCTAAAATTGAAGACCTAACTGCACACTTGGAGGAATTGGAAAAACAACAACAAACTAAACCTAAAGGAAGTAGAAAACAGGAAATAACCAAGATTAGAGCAGAACTAAGTGAAATAGAGAATAAGAAAGCACTGGAAACAATAAACAAAACCAAAAGCTGGTTCTTCGAGAATATCAACAAAATTGACAAACCCTTAGCCAGACTAACAAAGAAAAAGAGAGAACAGATGCAAATACATAAAATAAGGAATGAGCAAGGTGATATCACTACTGACCCCACAGAAATAAAGAGTATCATAAGAGGATACTTTGAAAAATTATATGCCAAGAAGAATGACAATTTAGAGGAAATGGACAAGTTTCTAGAAACCCACAAACAGCCGACATTGATGAAAGAAGAAATAGATGAACTCAACAGCCCAATTACAAGTAAAGAGATAGACTCAGTCATTAAAAACCTCCCAACTAAGAAGAGTCCAGGACCTGATGGCTTCACAGCTGAATTCTACCAAACATTCCGGAAAGAGCTAACATCAATTCTACTTAAGCTCTTCCAAAAAATAGAAGTAGAAGGAATATTACCTAACTCATTCTATGATGCCAACATTACCCTAATACCAAAACCAAATAAAGATACCACAAGAAAGGAAAATTACAGACCAATTTCTCTAATGAACCTAGATGCTAAAATCCTTAACAAAATACTTGCTAATCGCATTCAACAACATATCAAAAGGATTATACACCATGACCAAGTGGGTTTCATCCCAGGTATGCAAGGATGGTTCAGTATAAGAAAATCAATCAATGCAATACACCACATAAACAAACTGAAAGAAAAAAATCACATGATAATCTCTATAGATGCAGAAAAAGCATTCGACAAAATACAGCACTCTTTCCTCATAAAAACACTACAAAAGATAGGAATAGATGGAAACTTTCTGAAAATGATAAAGGGTATATATGAAAAACCCAAAGCTAACATCATTTTCAACGGTGAAATCCTAAAAGCCTTCCCTCTGAGATCGGGAACAAGACAAGAATGCCCACTATCACCACTCCTATTTAATATTGTCTTAGAAGTACTTGCACGAGCACTGAGACAAGAAAAGGACATAAAAGGCATCCAGATTGGAAAAGAAGAAGTAAAAATTTCATTATTTGCAGATGACATGATCCTATACATAGAAAACCCTGAGAAATCTACAACAAGGCTTCTAGAACTTATAAAGGAGTTCAGTAGTGTTGCAGGCTATAAGATCAACACTCAAAAATCAGTAGCATTTCTGTACACCAATAACCAGCAAACTGAGGAGGAAATCAGGAAAAAAATACCATTTACAATAGTAAACAAAAGAATCAAATACCTAGGAATAAATTTAACTAAAGATGTAAAGGACTTATATACAGAAAACTACACAACACTGTTAAAGGAAATCAAAGAAGACTTAAATAAATGGAAAAATATTCCCTGTTCATGGATGGGAAGATTAAACATCATCAAGATGTCTATCCTACCCAAACTAATCTACAGATTTAATGCAATCCCAATAAAAGTCAACACTATATTTTTTAAGGAACTGGAAAAACTAACCACAAAATATATTTGGAGAGGTAAGAGGCCCCGAATTGCCAAAGATATATTGAAAAAGAAAAATGAAGTTGGAGGTATCACATTACCTGACTTTAAAACATACTACAAAGCTACAGTGATCAAAACTGCGTGGTATTGGCACAAGGATAGACCTACAGACCAATGGAACCGGATTGAGAGTTCTGATATAGATCCTCGCATATACAGTCATCTGATATTTGACAAGGCCACGAAACCCACTCAGTTGGGAGAGAGTGGCCTCTTTAAGAAGTGGTGCTTGGAGAACTGGATATCCATATCCAAAAGAATGAGAGAAGAATACCATCTCACACCTTATACAAAAATCAACTCAAGATGGATCAAAGATCTAAATATAAGAGCCAAAACCATAAAAACCGTGGAAGATAATGTAGGGAAGCATCTACAGGACCTTGTAATAGGAAATGGTTTCATGAACTTCACAGCCAAAGCACGAGCAGCAAGAGAAAAAATTGATAAATGGGATCTCTTCAAAATTAAAAACTTCTGCACCTCTAAGGATGTTATTAAGAAAATAAAAAGGCAACCTACCCAATGGGAAAAAATATTCGGCAACCATATATCTGATAGGAGCCTAATATCCTGCATATATAAAGAAATCCTTCACCTCGAAAATAAAAGGACAAACAACCCATATAAAAAATGGGCAAGTGACCTGAAAAGACACTTCTCCAAGGAAGAAATACAAATGGCTAAAAAGCACATGAAAAAATGCTCAACATCACTTGCTATCAGGGAAATGCAAATCAAAACTACAATGAGATACCATCTTACACCCATCAGAATGGCAGCTATTAAAAAAACAGGAGACACTAAATGTTGGAGAGGATGTGGAGGAATAGGAACCCTCATCCACTGCTGGTGGGACTGCGGTATGGTCCAGCCACTGTGGAGGACAGTTTGGCGGTTCCTCAGAAAACTAGCAATAGATCTTCCGTATGATCCAGCAATTCCACTGCTGGGTATATACCCAGAAGAACTGAAAACAAAAATACAAACAGATATATGCACACCAATGTTCATAGCGGCATTGTTCACCATTGCCAAAAGTTGGAATCAGCCCCGGTGCCCATCAACAGACGAATGGATAAGCAAAATGTGGTACATACATACAATGGAATATTACTCAGCTGTAAGAAGGAACAAAGTGCTAACACATGGAATAACGAGGATGAATCTTGAAGACCTTATGTTGAGTGAAGCAAGCCAGGCACTGAAGGATGAACAGTATATGACCTCACTGATCTGAACTGAGGAAAGTGAGCAGTCTCTGAGAACCATTGTCTGAAAGATAGGTTAACAAATGAGAGTAAGAGAAGAGCAGGCTTTGAGCCATCATCCATATGGACATAATCTATGGTAAAGGGATAGAGTGTGGTTGCATGTTGGGGGATGGGGCAGATGAGTGGTGGTGCTCCTGGGTTGGGTGGTGCAGCACTGGGGGGGGGGTGGATTAGGAAGGGCTGGTTCAAATCCCCAGGGCATGTATCTGTGAATCTTGACATTCCATGGGTTGGGAGAAGGGGGTATCATGGGCCCTGGGGGGCTGGGGAGAAGGGAACAGTCAAGATCTAATGGGTTGTTTGGTGGTCATGGGGAAGGTTTTTCATTACCTTACAGTAATGGACAGGGGACATGGTAAATATCATCAAAATTATTAAACTGTATCATCTAAATTGTAAACTATACTGTAAATCACTGACAATGTTGCTATATTTTGCTATCTGCATAACAGTTATAACAATGCTAACAACCAAAAAAAGGGGGGGAGTTAATATGGGGTGGGGAAGGGGGGGTGGTTTGGTATCTGGGAGTCTCCGGCACTCCGTGTGTGACTTTGCTGTGACCTAAAACTTATTTGAAAATTAAATGAAAAATTGGGAGACAATGGGGATTGAGAGGAGGAAGGTGTCATGGCACACCAGACATCCGATAACACAGTGATAAAGGGAAGGCAAAAGGGGTAAAAAGAAAAGAGAAAGGGGGAAAAAATGAATATATATATATATATTTATATTTTAAAGGCATTTCCCTTGCTTTTTTGCCCAATTTTTGAATGTCCCAATCCACTAATTATATTTTATTTTGTTTTGTTCTTTGTTTGATTATTTGTTTTTTTTTCCTTCTCTCTCTTTTTTTTTTTTTCCCCTGAGTTTCCTTATGTTTGTCTCTTGCATGTACGCTTATCACACTTGTTTCTTTTTCCTAGTAAGTGTATTTGATTATTTTATGGACTAAATGTTCATGGAGGATTTGGATCACAGAAGGGTTACAATGGGTACCGCAGGGGATTATTGGGGGGGTGTCTGGGGGGGGTTTCGTGGGGATTGGTTCATCCGAATATACATGAAAGATATACAAAATCTTTCAAAGGATCGGGGGATGGGGTATGGTCACGATGGGTGGATAATCACACAATAAATGAGGGAATCTGAATTCCTAGCCTGGAAAGCTCTGCCACAGTCTCCAAGGGAGCAACAATAGTCCTCTGAGTTTAGGGACAGTGCCTGTCAAAATAGGATGACCCACTGATTTTTTTTTGTTGTTGTTGTTTTGCTTTTTATTGATGACTACCCTTGTGAGTCTTTGCTCTTGTAAATGAGACTTAGCCTGCAGTTGTGGGGTGTCTAAGGGTTGCCACCTGAGAGCCTCCTTGTTGCTCAAATGTGGCCTCTCTCTAAGCCAAACTCAGCATATGATTGCATTACCTTCCCCCCCAACGTGGGACATGACTCCCGGGGATGAGCCTCCCTGGCAACGAGGGATTAATACCAAGTGCCAACTGGTAGCTTTGCACAGTGGCAGTATCGTAGCCAATGAGGTTTATCCGAGGCACGATTATTGCTCATTGAAAACTTTTCCCAAGTGCCAACTGGCAACACAACTGGAAAAAGACCTTGAATAAAAGGGGGAAATGGTAAAGACAAATGAGTTCAAGTGGCTAAGAGACTTCAAAGAGAGTCGGGAGGTCATCCCAGAGGTAACTCTTAAGCACACCTCAGTAGGAGCTCATAGAACATCTAAGTACCTATCACCCCACTCAGTGGGGTTCCTGAGAGCTCCAGAGACACCCTGGTCCTATATAAGGGGGGATAGCCCCAGAGACTGATGCCTTATCAGTGGGTTCTATTTTGGAATCTGTGCTCCTGAGAGTGACAGAATTAGACTCAAATAAGTCCTCCTTGCACATGGTTCACCAGTCCCTTCTATTCAAACCTATATGCGATGCTGGAGTTTTTAGGTATACTTCCAGAGACTGGAGCCTCCCGTGTACCTATGTGCCAGGTGTGCATGAAATCTAGGTGGAGCTGCAACTCCTACCCTACAGCTCAATGGACTCATCCAAGTCACCTGGTGAGGAGACAACGATGGGCAATGGCCATCCCAGGGAATGGTGAGGGCCTGCATCTGCAGGCAGGATCATCCCACCCACCATATCCATGGGATATAAGCCCTCTCTCACTTGGAGTTGGAGTGGACATCACCATCTCAGTCCCCTCAGGATTGGGGGAAGAACTATGGACTAGAGTGGACTTGATGGTATTCTCTTGTTCACATACGGTGATTCTAGCAATGCAAGAAATTATAACAATGAGGTGGAGCCAGTGGCCACTTGACACTTTTGGGGTAGGGAGGGGACGAGCAGTTGAAATACAGTGGCTTCTTTGGGAGTTGGAGGTTGTTCTGAGTACTGTTGTGGCAATGGATGTAGGCCATTTTAAATCAGCACACACCACTCAGAACTGAGTGGGAGAGAGTGTGGTCTACAGTGTGAACTGTGGTCTATGGTTGGTGGCAAGGCTCCAGGATGTGTAAGCTCATTGAGGGTGGTGGGCCACACTGTGGGAGACGTTTGTGTGGGATGTGATGGGAGGTGTGGGAGGTGGGCAACATGGGAATCCCAGTGGGTTCCGTGTAATATTTTGGGTAATCTAAGCACCTCTTAAAATATATGTATATATATATATAAACAACATTTTTGTAAGCAAATACACATATATGCATATATATTTATATATCATTTTGCAAATGTTTGTATGTATTGTGAGAATTTTGACTTTTACCCATAATAAAAAAAAAAAATGCAGGATCAGTTTACTCTAGGGACACTACTGCGCATATGCATTGCTCAGGGATCTCTTTAATGGGAAGATTCTGACCCTGGAGGCTGAGGTGGGCCTGAGATCCTGCATTTCTAAATAAGCACCCAGGTGACGCTGCTGCTGACCATGAACCACTCTGTAGGTGGTAAGGGCCAGAGGAGCAGCAGCACCTGAATCTAGGATTCTCACACAGCAGTGCTCTAGTCTTCAGTTGCAGAGTTCTGAAAAAGGAAGCAAAATGAAAGTTCCTTTTGGGCCCCAAATTAGAAAGCTGGAAGGGTACTTGAGGGGAATATTGATTTATTCACTGTCACATGATGTTCTATAGTATCACATAGAAACCACTCCAGATGGCTGAAAAGTATGTGTTTTTAAGATTCCTTTGAAGGTAGCCTGCAACTTTGCTTGGCAAGTTGGTTTGGTTTTCAACAGCCTCCACCATATTAAGTAAAAATTCCCTTTCCTATCTCATCAGCTAATTCTTCATGTCCAGACCTTATTAAGGCAGAAAATTCCTCTAAGTGATATATTCCAAAAGTATACATTAGTATATAATCTCTTAGTTTCTCCTCTCTTAAACTAAGCTATCTCAGAAGGTTTAGACTTTTCTCAATGGGACATTTTGCAACACATTAATCATTTGGGTAATCTTATCCCAATGATGTCATTCCCCCTAGAGAGTAATTTATTCTATCCTCTGTTAAAAAAAAATCTGTTCTCTTTTTTCATTCTTTCAATCCCTAATGGCCCACTTCTTTTCAAGAATTTCTATATCATCTTTATGGATTATTATCATCTTCTTAAGATCTTTGGCTAGTAACATCTAACATCGTGCAAAGAGAAAGACCACAATTAGTACACAAATTATCTGCATGTAGCACCTCTGGTATTTTAGGTATTTGCCTCTGAAATAATCTAATTGTTTCCTAAGTAGTGGCTAGTTATCCACAAATAAGACACATGGACAGTGATTTCATATATTCAGTTCTGTAATATGAAAAACCTAGCATTTAGTGAGTATTCAATGAACAAATAAATAAATATCAGACACAACTAATTACAAAACCCCATTCTACTTCTTATTAGCTTGTGACTTCAAGCAAATTAACTTAACATCTTTGAGCAGCAGTTTCCTTATTTTTAAAACAGAGATAATAATATCTACATTACAGAAATTCACGAAGAGTAAGTTAGGTAACATATATAATGTGCTTAGCACATGAGAGCATTCAATAAACAATGACTTAACCCTTCTCCACAAAATGAAACACTAGACCATCACTAGTTCTTAGGATAGCATTTTCCACATAGCAAGCATTCAATAAATGTCTTGGGAGTAAATGAATCAAAATATAAACAAGATCAGGCTAAGTGTCCAGACAAAGAAAACTCATCAAATTTGATTATGTGCCACTTTTGTTATAGTGATAAACTCACATCAGTTCTTCAGGCCTAGCTTTTAAAGATTTCATTTCAGGTTTAAACAATATAACATAAACCAGATACCAGATTGAGATGATAATAGCATCATCTAGGTCATGAGAACCATATTGTAGAAAAAGCTATTATTAGAGGGGCTTACTGCTTTTTTAAAGGGAAGATGATATGTAAATGAATTAGACTGTATCACATACAAATTATATGAATTTTTAAATTAAAGCCTTTATTTAGGTAGCGAAGACTATGACCATTTAGTTTAGGGACAGTGTTCAAAATAATATAGTGTTGGAGTTAACTGACAGTTAAGGGGCAAGACTCAAGAAAAAGATGGTGATGAGCAAGCTCAAACTCTCATTGACTACACAGACCCCTATCTCTGGAAGGAAGGCTGTATCTAGACATGGTCATTGATTAATGAGGTAACTATGGATGTCTTGGGCTACCTAAAGCTTTATTTTTTCATTTGAGATAAGAATGATAATTACACTATCTCAAAAGTTGTGTGTGTATTAAACTTCTGTCACGTGTCCAGTAAATTTTACTTGTTTTTCACAGTCATACATAGTTTATTCAATATATACATGGTAGATTGAAGTTGTGTGTACCCCAGAAAAACATGTTCTTAAATTTAATCCACTTCTGTGAGTGTGAAACCATTCTAAGTAGGACCTTTTGATGAGGCTAGTTCAGTTAAGGTGTGACCCACCTCAATCAGGATGGGTCTTAATCCTAATACTGGAGTCTTTTATAAGTAGAATGAAATTCAGACACAGGGAGAGAGAAAGCCACAAGAAGAAAGAGGCTGGACATTGACTAAATCCAGAAGAAAAGGGAGAGACCAGGAGATGTTGCCATGCACTTTGTCATCACATGACAGAGGAGTCAAAGATCAGGGGCAGCCAACCTGAATGCCAGTCTTTGGGAAGAAAGCATCGCCTTGATGATGCCTTGATTTGGGCTTTTTCCCATTCTCAAACTGTGAGGGAACAGATTCCCATTGTTTAATCCAACCTCTTCAATGGTATTTGTTGAGCAGCCTAGGAAACTTAAACATTAAGTTATTTTGCAAAGACAATTTTTACTGCCAATAAATCAGATTTATGGTTTTAAACCAGATTTGGAATGGTCTTTGTCATGATTTTGGCATTAGCAAAATTGTTGATAAGTTCTTTTAATTAATGTTTTTAAGTTGTACATGAACATGATCTAAGAGACAAATCCTCCAGGCAAAATCGAGCAGTTCCCTTTCTACAAATACCCTCCACAATCACCTTAAAATCTTTTATCTAATTCTTTTGGTATTTATCTTATCTCTAGATAATTTGCTTCCAGATTTTTTCTACTTTTGGCTTTATTTACTGACATTACCATGAGGTAGCTTTATTTCTCTCAATACCCTTTCTGCACCTTCATCCCAATAGAGCAATGTCATAATTTTGGCTAAATCAATACCCAGTGTTCACATTATTATGTAAATGCCATGCACATTTGGGCCATGCAGTATAATATGATCACTTTTACATTTTTCACACCTTTTTTTGTTGTTGTTGCTGTTGTTTCTTTTTCCTGAAGATTATAATTATCTTGTTTTTTGTACACTTGCTTAATTTACTAAACACTAATAACTAACATCTCCAAATCTCCTTCCATTGAGAAAAAAAATCTCTCAATTTGTGCATACTCCTTAGGTATTTGATCAATTTCATCTGCTTGAATAAATCTCTTCCAGACTTTTCTGACCAGCTCCAGTGTGAGCCTGCTGTACATCTGCCATCGTGGGAGTTCATTTCCTCATTTTTAGGGGAATTACATTTGCTCCTCTCTTAATTTGGATCACTTGTCTTCTGGATTTCATGTGTTGGTTGTTTTTGGTTTACTCACTTATTTTGTAGAGCACATACTGCCATAACTCCAATTAACCTTCTAGAAGACACATTTTTGAGAACCTATCTGACACCAAACGAATTTCTTCTACATTTACACTTAATTGATAGTTTTGGGGAAATAGAATCCTAAGCCAGAAATCATTTTCCTTCAGAATTGTGAAAGTATTGCTCTATTATCTTCTACTATCCTATGATAGAATAAGAAGTTGAAACACATTTGACTCTTGTTTCTTGTGTGACATCTGATTTTTTTTTCTCTTTGGAATTCCTTTGGCTCTTCTTTTTATCCACCGTATTCTGAAATTTTACAAAGATATGCCTTGATATGGTACTTTTTTCATCTGTATTCAGAGCACTGCATAGACCCATTTTGTATAGAAACTCAAATCCTTTAGTTCTGGGACATTATCATGAATTATTTATATAATGATTTCCTATATTTTATTGTCTCTATTCTCTCTTTTAAAATTCCTGATACTCAACCATTGGCTTGTGAACTGCTTTACTAACTTTCCCTTTCTTTCACTCTTTAACTTCTCATCTTCATTTACTCTATTTTCTAGGAGATTCCTCATTTTCTTAAAAAGAAAATCTGTTATTTTTAATATCAATGTGTTGTTATTTGTTTTCTGAGTCTTCCTTAAAATATAGCCTCTCATTCTAATTCCATGGTTGCAATATCTTCTCTTATATATATAACAATACTACTAATAATAGGCTTCTTAATGGTTTTAATTTTGTTCTCCCTGCATATACCATTTCTTCTGCATTGCTTTAGTCTGCTTGTTTTGATTTCGGCCCTTTTTATCAGAAACTTCCTCAAATGTGCCATGATCTTTTACAGTGTACTCCTATTAAAGAGCAGGACACTAAGAAGCTGATTGGAAGTTCTGGGTTTATGGGTAAGGCTCATTGACTGAATTTCACTATATGGTGATATGGTGAAGTCATTTTGTTGGACAAATCCCAATGTCAGTAACATTCACTTAAGTCCTCTGTTTAGTATGAAGCACTACCCCAACTATGCCTGCTGTTTCCTAGCCCAGAAACCCTCTGTGTTATTTTTACAGTGAATAAGCCTCTAGTTCTCTTCCCATCTTGGGGTTTACTGCATCTTAATTATTCTCTCAACTAATCTCCTTCTGCTTTCCATTTTTTAAGCTCTACCTTCACTTCCTGCCTCCAGAGTAACTTGGCATCACTCATTTCTGAGAAAATAATAGGGATGATTTTGAATAAATCATATTTTTCCCTTTCCCCAGTGACAGTTTAAGATATAATTTTCTCAAAACTACTATATTAGGCAAGTTTGTCCTTTTCCATTTTATCTTTAAATATTTTGTTGCTGTTGTCTCTTCTCTTTTTGCTTTGTCCTTTGGGTTTATAGTTTTTAAAATATATATCTTCACTGTTGTTTAAGTAGGAGATTAGGAAAACATGAAAATAAATACATGTGTTCTATCTACCACCTTTATCTGGAAGTCTCTATAACTGGATGATAACTGTATCTTGAAATGATATTCAGTATCCATAAATGTTAGTAAAGATGCAAATAACATCAAAATTCTCTAACCTCTAGTTATATGTGTAAATGATTATAGAGGACTGATAACCCTGTAAAATAAGTGCAGAGTATTTAAAACCTCTAGCATAAGTGAGGGAAAGTACAGACTATAGTAAGCCCTAGATTATAATGTATGGTCTGGTCCATTGCTTTACAATATGGATCAGTTCCATTTATTAAAAAGATTGCTGTGATAGAACAATTAAAAAAAAACAACTGACATTGTGGAGTCCAGTATAGAAATTATTAAAGCAACCAGGGAAATTTTGTTTGGCCCTCAGCATAAACAGAGCTTTTGCTATTCCAAGAAAGAGTTCTTAACATGATCTTATCCTAATATACTTGGATCACTAAGATTAAAAAAATGGCTTTGGACTCTCACTAGGATATTTATCTAGGCAAAGATAGGATATTGATCACAAATGATGTTATCAATCCCTTCCATGTTAAAGTTCTGTGGTCAAGAAGGACTCAGCTCCTTTTTCCTTGCTTTTTTTTTGCTTCTCTTTTTATTTTCTTGTATAATAGAACATCTCTCCTATTGTTAGTCTCTTATATGAAAATAAAATTAACGCCAATGGCTGCCATACCCATCCAGTAATATTGTGATGGTTTCCAAGATTATTAAATTGCCCCTCAATAAAGAGTTAACAAATACCCTTTGGGAATTTGAGTACTCATAAACCTAGACTTTCTATTATAAAACCAATCCCAGGGAAATTCATCTGATTCTTCTTAGGTGTGACAAGACTTGATCGGTTTCTAACTACCAAAAACTGCCATGGTATAGAACATCCTTTGCTTTATACAATAAAGTCAGAAAAGCCCTGGAGAATCGGCAGCATTCCAACTTCTTAGAGAAGATCATGAGCCAGTTCCTTATTTACAAAGGAAAATGCTTTGACAAATGCTTCCAGTTTGCCTACTTTGACTCTCTGGATTGTTCCCTTGGACCCCTGCATATCTGAGGGGTGAAAATGAGGAAACCCTGTTTTCTGTTGAAGTGTCACTGTTTATGACTTTCCAGTGGCATCAGGTCCTATTATAGCTTGCTGAAAGGTCCACAGGTAAACATAAAAAATTAAAAAACAAAAAAACAAAAAAAACTAGATTGACTTCCTGCTGGGTTGAAATTCATAAAGCAACTTGGAGACGGATGATTTCTTGAGTTCATACAGCAGGATTTTTTAGTTTTATTTAGTAGTTCTTGGCTTTCTCCCGGGCCATACTCTACATATCTATTTTGTTTACCAACATCTCAAGTGTGGTTTCACAGCTTCTTTGAAATTTACAGTAAATTCAAAAGGTAATGTTTCCAAGAAGATTTAAAATTACTGCTAGTAAAATAGTGACCACAAACCAGATTGGACCCTCTGGAGGAGGCTGAGGTTTGTTTTTCCTGAAATAGTCAACTTCAGTTCGCAATTGAGGCAACTGCCTGAGTGATGAGTGAATTAAGAAGGACTTTAAACAAGCCCATATGTTTCATTTCTGTAATCTCACCCTCCTGGTATAGATCCATCTTTTTTTTTTTTCTGCAAAGTTATTTGTATGTCTTTTTTTCCCCCTAAGCACCATAAAATAGCAAACAATAAAAAACACTGTAATGGTAATTTTGTTGTTGTTATTTACAATCAAACATTTGTTAAAATAGTTCTGCTGTCTTATGAAGGCAATTTGAGAAAGTGTTTGCCCTGACAATTTTAGAGATTTAATTACCTGTGTTACACATGTGAAGTTTTCTCCCAAATCCTCTCCATTTTCGTTAAAACCTAAACTCTTGCTCCATTTTCAATATATAGTCAAAGTAGAGTTACGTGCTGCCTTCAATTAAAAAGGCAAGCTTTAAGTGGATGCCAATTATTTGTTAATTTAAAGTAAGGCAGAGAGAAGAAAGAAAACAAGGTTGCAGTAAGGGCTCTAGTCTAAATTTGCCAGTTTCCCAGGTGAGTGCTCTATTTGAATTAAAACTCCGGTTTTGCTAGCGCAAGTCAATCGAGACTCCTTTACCCACAATTCCATACAGTATATAAACAACAAACCTCAAAGCAATTCAGTGGGCACATATTTGGTGGTTGAAGCACTCTATCTTGCAAGACACATTAAAAGAAAAATAAAATGCTCACTGCATTCAGGCAAGGCTCCTTCTCTATCTGAATATAATATGGCCACAATAAAGAGCACAGAAACTAGTTACAGGTGAGTCTCAAAAGGTTTGTTAGGTCGGCATGGACTCATTTAACTAATCCATGATTTGTGAAATTGAATTGATTGCTCAATAAACTACAGGGCTGAGCACAAAATTAATGTGAAATTCCTCTTGAAATTTAGTTCTCCCCCACCTCCCCACACACATGCCCCAAATTTTGAAGTTATAGTATTAAAGAGGGAAACTAGCTTTTTGTTTTCCTTATAATAAAACTTATTTTTGTAGTTTTAACCTTTAATATGGGGGAAATGCACATCTTGAACTTTCTATACCCCTCCCATAAATATTGTTGCCTTACAATAATTTTTATGCAGCAAATTTATACGTTAGGTTATTTCTT
Organism: Tolypeutes matacus; assembly: GCA_026826555.1. Classification (NCBI taxonomy): domain Eukaryota; kingdom Metazoa; phylum Chordata; class Mammalia; order Cingulata; family Chlamyphoridae; genus Tolypeutes; species Tolypeutes matacus. The sequence goes on along the minus strand of JAKSZT010053764.1, from coordinate 36,320,805 downwards.
TCCTAAACATTTGGAGCAAGATTTACTCCGATGAGGATTAAGAGTATTGATCAAAATTTCCCCCACTCATAAAAGAATAAATTCCAGACATAATTGTGAGTAAAGTTTTAGTTTAATTAGATGCATATGTCCAGCTTTGTTGTCTCTTAAAATCCTAGGAGTAATTTCCAGCCTTGAATTTACAGAGTTATTATATTTACAAACACAAAATGCAAAGCCAGACTTGCTTTGATATTGGAGTGACATGGAAGAGCTTGGCTGAATAGATACAAAAATGTTCTCCCAATGTTTCCAGACCACCAGTTTTCTCACATCTGCCCACTGGGCAAGAGGCAGAAAGAAGACACTGACAGGGTAACCCCAAGAAATGGTTCCCAGAGCAAGCACTCTGTGAGGTGAAGGATTGGCCCAGACAGGAAACTGCCCTCAGTATCTTCCAGGAGCTGTCTAGTAAATGCACATGAATAACACATACTTTTTTTTCTCCTGCCACTGGATACAGTGGGTTGAGACCAGCATCAGAAGAAAACGTCACTCGGGGCCTTTAAACCCATGAGAATGAGAGATACTCATGCACAAATTCTGCCCTCAAACTTCCAAAAATGCTTTATGAGACCAGTGATGTACAGCATTAACCTTCCAGAAACTCGAGGCAGAGCATATAAGAATGCTGAAAAGGTCAGCCTTTCATACCATAATTACTACCCAAACTTCAGAGGATATTTTCAGTGTTAAAATTCCCCAATTATTCACACTTATAAAAACATCTAATGGCATTAAAAGGGGGAAATGACTTTCTCTTCCAGGTTTTAGATAATTGGGCAAAGTTAGTGTGTGCTTATTAGCAAATAATCAGAAAGCATGCATTGCATTCTTTTTCTCTTATGAATTCTACATGCAGCTGAAATAAGAGCTGTTTTTCTTACACTATTATTTTAAAAAAACCATGCATTTCTTTCAGGGCATAAAACCAGAAATCTAAGGCAAAATCTTTGGTGACTGTCTAGATTTTCTATCAGATATATATTCATTCCACAGTGTTTGGAGTCAACTTGAAGTGACTTTGTTTCAATGAACTTGCCTCATTTCTCATTTAGAAGATATCTCATTTTATAAGACTCAAGGATATCAGTTTAAATTCCCTCCTTCTTCTTTGTTCAGTACTCTCAGGAAACTAACCATGTTTGTGCAGAGAACTGTAAAACTGTGTTCAGGTTTTGCTATTAGATTGCATTTTTCCATACATCCAGGCCAAAAGCAGTGGGGATACAATTTTTATCACTAATATCCAAGGAGTGGCAGGGCGTAAATCTGTTATTTCTTGGATCCTTGTGGACCAGGGTATATTTTAAAGGAGAAGACGCTTATCCCAGGATTACATAGTCACTATGACCTATGAGGCAATTTGGGCTTTTCCAAAGGTGGGAAAGGTAAATAGGAAAAAAAAAAATTCTATCACAGTTTTAAGAACACCTAGACTTTATATGAAGATAAAGCTCTTCCTGCAACTCTTCCCTGTGAACTTTCCCAAAGGGAAATCATCAAGCATTCTTCTAAACCAGAATTATTTACCACTTCCTCTGTCCATGGCATTCTGCAAGGTGCTACAAGAAATGAATATGTCTTTCTGTCTGTATACATACACATACATTTCTTGAAGGCAAATATATATATTTGGGGTGGGGATGGGTGAAGCAATGCTGTTCCTATATATTAAAGCCATCTCCATTGGCAAATCATGTGTGTGTACGTTTCAGAAAAATTACAATCTATTGGGGAAGATATAACCTCATAATGTTCTCTCATAAAGACAAACAAAACAAAATTGCCATGACATATTTATAAAGAAAATATCAGGGGAGCCTGGGGGTGTAGAAAATTTCCCTTTAGGGTGTTTGGGGAGGCATCCTAGAGGAGATAAAATTTTTGCTGGATAGGATTTTGGAAGATGGGAACAGGGATGGAAGGAGTTAACTAGCTGAAACCCTGCAATTAAATACCAAACCCCACTTTCCATGGGAGAGCTCCCCACTATTGGTTCTTATATTCCCTCACTGTAACAGTGGTCACCAACAGGACAAGACTCATGAAAAAATGCTGTCACTGTTGTCAACTCTGAAAAACATTACTGCTTCTGTCTGCAAAGGTAAAGCAGAATTACAGTTCTTGCTATTTATAAAATATAAGTGCAATTCTTATCAGATTGGAGCTACAAGTAGAAAAATTTAATATTTGTAATGTTTATATAGAGATTTATCTCTGAGACACTCCTCTCATATACATTATTTCCTGGTATAATCTCATATTTGCTAGGAATCTTTCTCATGTTCAATACTTTTTAGAACTGTAATAAATAATCCAATTCAATTTAAAAAATAATAATGTTTTCCTCCAAATTCTAATAATCCTGTGATACAATCTGTCCCCAGTTGTGGTTACATGTAGTAATTTCCCTTCCTTTTCAATTTCTTTGTCGAGTTCTTTTCTTAGTCCCATTAATTTTTTTATATGTGGCCTTTTGGTTCAACGGGGTCACAGGAGGTTGGTTGGGTTCTTTAGAATTCATAGTTTTATGATATCTTTTCAATTTATTTATTTAATGTTCCAGATATTACTCTTCTGAAAGATGACATAAAACAACTAATGGACATCATTGTTGACTGGGTCAGATGTTTCGTCTGTATGTTTAAACTTAACTGCAATAAATCTTACATGGATCTATTTTACTTTTCTAGGTACTAGAGAGGAAGGGAGGGAAGATGTAAGGCTGTTCATAGATATTAAAACTATCTCCAGTAGCAAACCTCTATTTCCTTTTGGAGTAGATATGTCCTTCTTTAGAAATAAATATTTAGTTGCCATGAGCCATGAGTGTTTATGATTTAGGGGTAGATTTTAATAGTGATCATATCTGGGTTTTACTGTCAGTCTTTTGCAAGTCTGGATAGAAAATATTCATGTCCAATTTAAAAGAGCTGCATATTTTTCTTGTTAATGAATGTACACGGACACCATTTCTCAGCTTCCCCTTCCCTGGATCACCCTAATTGCCTTATAATGAGTTGGCTCTCTGCCACTGCATGTATGGTCTTGGCGGGGATGGGGGTGGGATGAAGGAGTGGGGTATCAGCTAGATGAACTGTTCACTATGGCCTCTCTCTCCTGAGACCTACTAGCCAGAGGGTGGCACATGGCCTAAACATGGACCTTGAGAGTGAGATCTAGACTCATTGGTGCTGATGCAAAGACATGAGAAGAGTGGTGGTTAGATCACTGTCATGGCAGTGGTGCTGATGATGGCAGTGGTGGCAGGGTTAGTGGGAATAAGGTGCTGGTGACTGCATCTCACCGGTGCTTCCACGATGTGAAGTTGGCTATGGTTCTGGCAGGTAGCCATCCTTGCTTCCTGCATATTTTTCAATTTTGGTTTGCTGGCCTTTTACTGACTGAATGAGTCCTAATATCTTTCCTATACTCCCCTTTTAATTTTAATTTTTTAGTTAAGATAGCCAAAGATAGTTTTGGTGGTTTGCAGTCAAGAAGCAGGACAGATATAGGGAGTATCATTATGATGGTAAGTCCACAGTAAACAGGAATCAAGGTCTTGCTGAGTGGTTAGGAGGATTAAAAATCCACCTGGTTGGAAGCACAATACAAAGCATGATCCATTTTTAGTCATTTGATTTAAAATTAGAAGACCATTAAAGTGTCTATAGAATACATAATAGCTTTCTATCTGTGTTAATTTCCTGAATTTTAAAATTCATATATATGAAAGAACTGGTTTTTTTAGGAAATATACACTGAAATATTCAGGAGCAAAAGGGCTTCATGCCTAGAACTTACTGTCAAAGGATTCAGAAAAAAAAAAAGTATAAGTAGATGATAATCATCCGTTCTAGTGGGCACACACAATGACCAGGATGTTGCAAGAAGATGGATTGAACAAAAAAGATTCAAAAAGAAAATTAAATATGCATAGCTTTATCCCTAATCTCCTGGGATATGCTGGCTCTGGATGACATTAATTGTAATATGTTGGTAATGAGGCATATTGAAATAAATGAACTAATGTGAAAGAGCCTATGTTCCATTAGGTTCTAGGTCTGTGTATTTAGTGGTGAACAAGGAACGTTCCAGCTTTTCTAACATTTATATTCTAGTTGGAAAGGCAGACAATAAACAAATAAAAATGTAGCATAGTTATACTAATGTCATGTAATAATAGGGTAAAGGAATCCAAGATGACAGAAGGGTGGTTTTGAGAGAGCAGAGATCTCTCTGAAGATGTGATGGTCCAGCAGACATAAAAGAAATGAGTGGTAAACCATGTGAGGTTCTGTTGGCAGAGTGCTTTGGGGAGGAAAAAAGTGCAAGTGAGAATAATCTTGGTGTGCTCATGCAAGACAAGAAGATCATGTATCCAGAGTGCAACAAGAAAGGAGATAAGCTAGGAGAGGAGGTTAGAGAAATGGGCAGAGGCCAGATCACATAAATCCTTATAGGTCTTGCTAAGAAGTTTGGATTTTATTCTTTTTGAGCACAGGAATAATAGGGTTGGGTTTTGATTTTAAAATATTGCTTTGATTGGTGTGTGAAGACTTGACAGAAAGGCAAGACAGAAAGCAGGACAGGTTGAAGGCTATACAGTGGTAGCTTGGACACGGTGACTGAGGCAGTAGCAAAATGTGATCAGAATCTGGAAATGATTTTAAGGTCCAGCTGACAAGGTCAGCTGAGGGACTGGATGTGGAGTTCAGTGAAAAAAACAATAGTGTCAAAAATAATCTTGGATTTTTGGCCAGAGTAAAGCATCCATCAATGATAACCTTTCCTGAGATAAGGAACACTGAGGAGGGAAGGAAGGTTTGATGGGGAAAATCAATACTTCTGTTCTAGTCATGATAAATTTGATATACCTCCTAAACATCTAGGTGAGGACTATGATGCACAGCTTGGATAGAAAAGTCTGAAATGCATAGAAGCACTCAGGACTGCTTTCAAAAAGAGGGACTCTCTATGTCTAAGGCAGTTAAAAGATTAAAAAGATGGGAACTGAGAATTGATCACTTGTGTTAGAAAAATGAAAAGCCTGTTTGGAATATAGGACATCCTGATCAATGAAGTAATGGCAACAGAAGACCAAAGGGAATGGGTTAAGAGAGAAGGGGAAATAGGGAAGTAGAAATAATATACACAGACGACTCTTTTCAGCAGTTTTGCTAAAAGATAAACAGAGACATGGCATGGTAGTCAGAGGGAGACCTGCGGTATGATATCTCTATATATTTAAAAGATGTGAACTACTACAACATGTTTATAATCTGATGGAAATGCTTCCTTAGAGAGATTTTTTTTTAAAGTAATGATCCAGGCAAAGACAGGATAACTGTAGAAGCAAAGTCCTTAAGTAATAGAAAAGAGAGAGGATCTGGCTTTTAAAAGCAGGACATTTCATCCATTTTAACAGGAAGAAAGAGAGAATAAAGATTCCCACAATGGGATGTTATACAGCAGTCAAAGTATATTAGTGTCATGGATGAATCCTGCAAAAGAAACAAGTCACAGAAAAATACACATATGATCACTCAGAACAAGAAAAACAAATAGTATATTGTATGGACACAAACTTAAGTGAAAACCTGTTGTTGTTGTTTTCAAATAAAAGAAATGATAAACACAAATATAGGACAATAGTGATAGGATTAGCCAGGAGAATCAAGGTAGCTTCGATTTTACTGGTAAAGACTATTTCAGAAATTGGAGATAGGACCATAGATCTTAATTTTACTATGTTTCTTGGGTTAGATATTTTGTTTGTATCAAATAATTTATAAGAATTTGAAAGTATACTACTAGCATTTTTCAAAGTGGGTAGTCCTGAGGGTATTCCATGTGATTCTATAGCCTATAAACTGTGTCTCCTTTGACTTCTGGGAGTCAATAACTTTACAACATCCATGAGAATTCTGTGCTCTCATAGACCATCATTCCATGCTGGAAAAGTTTTCAATACATTTAACTTTGCTGATATCTGATAAATCCTATTACAAGCCCCTTATCCTTCCCCAAATTATCTCTGACTGGGAAGATAATTTTCCAGTCCTCCCACATACAGCCAGCAGTATTCTCTGGTTGAAAGTCAGAAACAACATAGCAGTGCCTACTCTCCTCATTTCAGTCCCATGGTAGAGCTTGTGCTCTCATCTTAACTAATGTACCCTGGCCAAGGCTAAATAACATGATATGGTGTCTACTATATCTAATAAGGAAATAAATACTCCTCTTCTGTACTCCTTCCCTACCTCAAACTCCACGACCTACACCCTCCACCCCTCTGTTGATCCAGTTTTTAAAAGCTTGTTGGAGAGAAGCAGATGTGTCTCAAGTGATTGGGCTCCCATCTACCATATGGGAGGTCCAGGGTGCAATTCTCGGAGCCTCCTGGTGAAAAGCAAGCTGGCCCACATCGAAAGCTGGAGCAGCAAGATGATGCAACAAAAAGAGACACAGGGGAGACACAATAAGAGACGAAGCAAACCAGGGACCTGAGGTGGTGCAGGAGATTGAGTGCCTCTCTCCACTCCAGAAAGTCCTAGGATCGGTTTCTGGTGCCGCCTAAAGAGAAGACAAGCAGACACAGAAGAACACACAGAGAGCAGATAGTAAGCACAAAACAACAGGGGGCGGGGGAAGGGAGGAGGAATAGATAGATAGATAGATAGATAGATAGATAGATAGATAGATAGATA